>JAUIMY010000177.1:0-60827 GCA_033557855.1 Hydrochus callosus | reverse complement strand
CTCACATATTCTCTTACATATCCAAGTATCGCCTTTTAGATATCCATATATCCACAGAAATCCACTGTCACATCCAGTCATATCCATGACCGTGTACACCACATATCCATAGCGAATCGCCCCTCGGGATGGATCCGCATTTCCGTCCTAATGCGGCCCTGCTTTGCGGAACGACGGTTCGGGGGTTGGGGGGTTGCGTTGGGAATGCAATTCCTTCGACTAATTGGAAAGTCAAAAGTGTGCTATTTTACACGTAACACCCAGCGCGGCACGAATGATTCCATGGGAACACATTAATTATAAATCACTACTTTGTGTTTTAATCATATTGGAAGGCGGCTGCTCATTTCCTCCCGTTTTCCCTCTTCGGAATTAGTTGCTTTGTAGTTTAAGTGCATTTTGAATTACTTGCAAATTACTGGAGCACTTGTGCTTCCGTTCTTATTGCTCATAATAATTTATTAAGCAATAAGGGCATGCATAAAATTCGTTCCCTCTCGCCGAAGGATATCTCGTTTGGAAATTGAAACAATGTCCTTAGTCGTTCGAAATTACAGTTTCCATCTGTTTTTTTGAGGAGCCCTTTTTTGCGTTCCTTACGTTTTTTTGCGTTCCTTAGGATTTTTTTGCGTTCATTGCGTGTCTTGCGATTTTTGCGTTCATTACGTATTTTGTGTTCCTTGCGTTTTTCTCGTTCCTTCGTCATACAATTTCTTGGCTTTCGACCGGAAGAATCCTACAGCATGATAGATTTGCCGATGTGTACTGAAGGTTTCCCCAATGAGAAAACATTTAGTACAGATCGGCGAGTCAATCAGACTGTGGATGGGATTCTTCCGGTCAAAAGTCATGATACTATGACCAATGATGATGGAATTAATTAATTAATTAGATGGTCCTTGGTGTAACGTATTCATTATAGTACCGTAGTTGGATAAATCCAGCAAATCTTTGATCGCCGAGTGTTTGATGGGACAAGAAATCCCTCCTATCCCTTTACAATTCGTCCAGCTCATAGCTTTACCGGAATTTACTTGTCGTTGTACAAATTGTCCTAGCTCTCCTATACGAGACAAACACCAGTGATTCAGGCGTTCAGTTTTTTGTTACCGATTTTTGTAGAACCTTTTTAATGAATTGTTATTCGATATTTCAGTTGGTGATCTCCCGTCGTTGACGCCGCATTGGTGAATTATAAGGCCGTTAGTTTAGTGGAGTAGTGAGCAAAGTACGATCCGTATCTTCCGTTGCCACCCCCACAGAATCCGTAAGAAAAGTTCGATTGGATACCGCGAATCCGGTAAGTCTTGCATCTCTTCAAATTTTTTGTCGCGCAAATTGTAACCTACACCTATGCACTACAATTTTGTTATAATAGCTATATGAAAAATATTTTTTGAAGCTATTATTTTAAAATTGTGTGGTGCATAAAGGTCGACCTGAAGTGAACGTGCGAGACAGTATGCAATGTGTCCAAATTTCAATTTCAACTTCGAATACTTTGTAAAGAAGAGTGCCAATGAATTGAAAACCCAAATTGAGGTGGAACAATTGAAGCCAAATGGCGAAGAATGTTCCGCCCTGAGTACAGCTCTGCCGAATTCCTTGTCTGTCCCTACTCATCCCCCCGGACCGTCGCGTCCCTCTCATTTAAAAGCAAAAGTAATTTTCTTTAACATTCCTACGTTGTGTTAATTTCGGTATAATTAAATACGAAACACAGTCATTTCACCGTTAGGCGGTGTGCGTGAAGTCGCAATTAAAAAATCCGACCGGACTGAGCAACGTCCTTCAGCCTTGAGATATTTATTCTACCAACCCTCACTCCCTAGAGATGGGGAGGGGGAGTGAAAAAGTGGGGGTTGGAGTGAGGGAATGGGGATTCGAGTGAGAGAATGGGGATTCGAGTGAGAGAATGGGGATTGGAGTGAAAGAATGGAGTTTAGAGTGAGAGATTGGGGGGGTGAAGTGAGAAAATGAAGGTAGCAGTGAAATCAGGGGGGTTGAAGAGAAAAAGTGACGATTGGAGTGAAGAATAGTTAACTGGAAAAATGTGTCTTGGAATGAAAACAAATAGGGACTACAATGGTGGAGCAAGCAACCCTTTTCTCCTGGGTGTCGCAACGTCTTACCCCCCACCCCAATCCCCCCTAAAACTCTTGAGGTCTTATTCCTACGAGTGGACTGTAATTCAGTCGAGTTTCAATTTGCATTTCGTGAGCCATCGGTGGACGTGTTTGAAATTTCCCTCGCTCTTTTTCACTAACGAATGGAGGTATCGGTTTACTTTGGTGTTTGCGTTGATTGACGCTGACAGTTCCACCACTGCGGTTCCACGCCACCTGTCCATCATTCGCACGAGCCCTAATCTACACTCTCATTATGGCTCGTGGAATTCTTTTCAACGGCTATCCTGTTTCGTTTTTTGGTCCAGTCGGATATTTTAAAAATTGGTTGTAATTGGAAATGTTTTCAAAAAAAATACAAACAAAACAGAGGTGGTTTTGTAGAAATATATAAAAAAAAATACCAAAATAACTTTAATGAATCTGAATTCGTCCTGAGCAATTGTCTTGCGAACTCCCCCGCCCCACATCTATTTAATGCATATTAATCCGGAATTAGTGTGGCCAAACTGAATTATGGACAGTAATTCATTAGGGAGACAGCGCAGTAACGGGCAGATTTACAATCCAGGTAATGGAATTACAGTTGTACAAATGTCATTACATAAGTGTAACCGCGCTGACTATTAGCTAATAAAATCGATCGGGGGTTGTAATCTTCCTAAAACCCGGCTGAGTAATGGAATGCCGGTGGAGGACGGAGCGCGAGGGGAGGGTTGGTGGTGAAGTGGGCCGTGGGAGTTGGGGTGGGGGAGACCATCGGGATGAATTGATTTGATCTCATTCCCAAATTTCCAGGGCCCGATGTTATTCCTGGCTAATTAACTTGGCAGTATGTTGTTAATTAACTACCTTAAGTGGAATTACGAATATTAAATTACTCGAAATGCAAGGCTCCGATATTAAAACGCTCCACTTTATTAAAGGAGGGAATAATGAGTGAATCTTTAATCAGCCCTCGTGACACGCTCTTTTATCGTCCCCCGTTGAGTAGAATTGCGAGAGGGAATTCCCACAGTGATTGACTCCACCGATAGGTAATCAAGTAAGTGCGCTAATTACTTTTGCATTAAATAGCCGTTGGAGAGTCAGGAGAAGACTCATGTTCCTTTAATGGGTCCGCTGGTATGCGATGGAACGCTTTGAATTAAATAAGACGATTGAATGGGGCTCACATGTCAACCGGCAGTGGATGCCCTCTGACTTATTCATTAGGGCCCTTACGTTCGCACGGCACGCATTTCATCCGTATCCCGGGATCTTCATCTGCTCGTCAATATAGTAATGAGAAAGTTTTCTTTGGAACAAACTTGGGGAAGCCGGAAAACTGTAGGGCACGTAACTCACCTGCTTTATGATTAGCACTCACTGAAATCCATGAGTATTGCGTCGGTCCTTCATTTGGATTGCTAGTGTTGGATACCTTAATCAAAATTATGAACCACTTACGTTTTTACATGACGTCTCGTGCTTAAAAGAGGTGGGCGTGTGAGGCTTATAAATCCCCGGGAAACATAAATTTAATTAAACAGAGTAATATTTTCTATTTACGTTCGTACTCTCTAATATTTTTTCATACCCAATTAACTTTAATGCTTTCCACAGCGCGCGCGCACGCGAAATCACAACTTGCATAATCCGCTAATTACTCTAATACCAAATGAACGACCGCATGAGAAAACCGAATAAAACGACGCATGAGAAAATTGAGCTGAAAAAGCGAGGAAACTAAATAACTAATTGAATCACACGGCGAACTCCCGCAATTTGATACTTCGGTAATTGGCGTTGCATCCGGACAATGCCGAAATTAGACAATTAAAGCATCGCGGGAGGGCTTTTTGGGAGGGAAGCTGTGCACTCTTCTAAATTAAAGTTGCTAATATACTAATTACCTCCCGGCGTACAATTATAAATGCAGTGCAAAAACTCCTCTCCTTCAACCCTTTATTTAAGAGGCCCTAATTATTTGGACTAATTAAAACGTATCCAATTAACTTGTTACTGGGATAATATTTATACGCCTCGAACGGGTGGCCTCGGAACTCCCCGCCTGCAACAAACATCGCAATATTTAACTAATCTCCTAGCGCAAATACGGCCTCACTTGCACGGTCTACGATTCATTGCAGGCAACGAAAAATACCTTTTTCAACTTACCGTGTGGATTTCTTCTCAACATAACCCAAGGTGAATAGAAGAAATTTTTCGAAGATTGACGATTCTAAAAGAGATCCCCATGAGAAATACCATAGAGTAAACTAATTCTGTCGAAGGTGAAATTAATTTTAGAAAATAATGCCTAAGAATGAAATTCCCCCTGCCTCATGTCGACGAAAGGCGGAATTCCATATTAACCTCGTCAAATACATTATTCTCCCTCGGTCCGGCTTTTTAGCCGCAGCGGCAGCAGGCATTCGAAGAGTCCGTAAGAGCCTTGCCTCTTTTTACCGGGTCCACTTCAATTAGTTATAATGTGATTTGGCCGGGAGAAAAGACTTCGTTATGTTTTGATGAGGTTGACCATTCTTCTCTTCTCTCCCCCGCGCTAAACGAGGCAAAGCTCGACTTCACCTGTTCCCTCCGTCTCCCTCTCGCCCTCCGCCTCCGCCGCTCTTCCGTCTCCCTCCCGCGCCTTCCGCCCCGGCGGGACAAACTTCCCCCTCGCGTCCCGCCGCACCGCCGCGCCCTCTGTCGGTTCGGTGTGTTGCTCCTTGCTTACATTACATCAGCGGGCAGATTGGGGACGAAAAACCTGACGAACTGAATATGCAAACTCGTTAGGAATTACATGTTTGCAGATTGGATTTTTTTACTCCGCAGGGTCGAGGCATTTAAATATAATGAGTGACGAAAATAAGTGTTGTTCCGTAACTCTATAGCCCCTACTTTGGCCCGAATTTGCATTAAATTGGACGCGTAGTGGAATGATCGGACAGTGGCCAGGTGTAATTGCCAATTCGACTTTTTTTACGCTTGAACACTATTATTAGTTTGATCGTGAATAATACATAAAATTACAAGCTTGTCGCGAATGTTCTGAATGTATTCATAATTGTTTGTACAAAAACACCTTCGTCATGGGTACCATAATTTGAGATGAAGGAAGCACTTCAACGATTCGGTTTTTCCTGTTTGGGTTAAGCCAGATTTAATTAAATCCCACACAATTGGTAAGTGTACGTAATGAGTGGACCCTCCTAGGGCAGTAAAAGCGAAATTTTGAATCAATTATGTATTCAAATCCCCTTTTATTAGGGCAATTTGGACCCGAAACGGTTTTTGTTCCGCACCTAAGAGCCGGGCGGTTTGAAGCGGACAGCTGTGAGCGAACAGTGTCGCCAATTAGTGCTCGACAAAAATCCCCAAACAGTATCCGATATAAGCCAATCTAATTTAGCAATGACACTAATGCAGTCGACCCTCGAGAGGGGATGATTAAGTCTTAATCCTGACCGGGATTGGAATGTTGCTTTACGTTATCCGACGTGACGAAACGGGACGTAACGTAAAATAGCGTTACGTTTCGGGCCGTAACGTGACGTAAACATTCGATGACATAACGTAACGTAACGCGACGCAAACATTGGGAGGCCAACGAACGCGGAAAATCGCCTGAATGATGTCAGTTCGGCTTTCGCACTTTTCCGTCTGGTCGCTTGTGTCTCTGGCGCTCCTTTAATTAACAGAAAGTGGTTCATTAGAGCTTATTCATTAAAGCGAGGAGTAATTAGCAAACTCTAATGAATGCTATAATAATCCAACAGTGACTACACTGTACTTATAGTGTATTTTGTCTGCAACTCGGGCTTCGGTCCTGCACTAATAGGGCCGCACCGGATCCCCATCACTCTTTCACCTCAATGCAATTAGGGACTTTTAACGGGGGAGCATTCTGCATTGCACCCTAATAGGTGCATTACTGGCCGGGTCGAAATTAGAGGGGCTTTTCGGGCGACCTTTCTATCATATTAGTGGACTTTCCGAAGCATGTTGTGTTCAATGCTTCCGCTCATCAATGCACCCTTCTAAACAGAGCGTACATCATTTGCTAGTAATTACGTTTTAATCATTATTTCCACAATTATACTCTTTAAATTTCGTTTTAAAGAGTTTTTTATTTTTTTATTTTGTTCAATTAATCATTAATTTTCATCACAAGTAACAAACGAACACTTGCTTGTATAAATCTATACAAAACCACGTCTGGGCATCCTCAAGACATCTTCAAGACCTATTTCTCGCTATCTACTCATAGGTGGCGAATGGTTCAAGCCAGTTTACTCATAGATGGCGAGTGGTTCATGCCACTTATGAAGACCATTGATTATACATAGTAGTTGTATAATCAAAGATGAAGACTTTAAATGTTCGTACATTTATTCATATATTTATAAAGAGGCACTTAGCTATATTTATCTTGCTGCCGACCATCGTGTGAAGTAAGTTCGATGACGTGACGTTATTTACGCCCCCCCCCCCTCTCCCGCCACCAAAGTAAATCCCTCCATTTTAATTAAAATATCTCCGGTTCCCGAAGCAATCCGAATAAAACGCAACAGTTCAGCTGGCAGTTATGTCATCATAATTCGTGTGGCGGGCGTGCAAAAGCCATTAACTGCAGGTATAGATAATAAAAGGCATTACAAGATGCAAATTGACTTGAAATATAAATCGTCGCGCCACGCTTGTGTGCGTGTGCAACACTATACCAACGTAATTCGGAAAGGGGTAGCCCTGCGCGTGCGCACGCGCGCGCCCCCGCACTTCCCCTTTACTTACGCTAATTGATTTACCGGCTATCTGTCATACGGTTAATGCGTGTTCCATTTGCCAGATGCACTTTCGAATAATGCCGCCGGAACATTTTTAATCTAATAAATGAAATCGTCAATTAGGCGCGCATGATAAACAACCGAGGCGCCCGTACTGATTTCAATTACGGAAAATTGGAATTATAATTGGAATAGTTTTGGCCCAGCCAACGCCGATTAATTAAACATCAGGAAAGGGCCCGCTCCCTCTGAGCTGAATAATATTTTTAATTCAATTAATGCACTCCATGGCCGCGGCGATTTGTTTATCGCCGCGACCTTCCCGAATTACATGAAATTCCCCGACCCTTTGAAATAATTCCGCGGAAGGTGCATTAGTTTAATTTGCAGCTCGAAAATCCATCTGGTTTTTCTGTTGCCTATTCAGCGGTCCACATTGTAATTGGAGCACTCCACTTCGAAAATTCAATTTGATTCCTCGCCGACACGTACCTCATTAGCTTTGGACAGCTAGGGCGAAAATTGTGGTCCGTCATTTTCCTCCATCCTTTCTATCTCTGTACATTCGTCTGCCTGTCCATCCTTTCTATATCTGTACGTTCGTCCGTCTGTCCATCCTTTCTATCTCTACGTCCGTCCTTTCCCTCCAACCTTTCTATCTACATACGATCGTCCGTCTGGCCAGTCCTTCCCTGCCCGCCCATCCGGACACCCGATATAAATTTGTTCATGCACCGTCATTATCGCGATGATCAAGACAAGACAAAGGGAACAACGAGCACATGTGCTTCGGTTCATATTCAAAGCCGTCGTTGGCCAAAAAACCCGCACGAGTATCATATTCTCTTAATTAACGTTGTAAAACCCGCCAAGAGCTCTCATTAGGGGCTTGTCACGCCGACGTCGCATAATGAATCTTGACGAGACACTTTTTATTGTGTGTCCATTTAACTACGTACCAAATATGTACGTATATTCCATTGGAATTATTGCTTTCATACATTACTAATAGATTGCCATTTGATTGTATACCCCAGAAACGGCAACTTTACCATTAGAATCCAGAAATTGCAATTTTACCATTTTGAGAAAAATATCCCTACTATATTCTGATAAATTCAATACAATAGATGTATAAATGTAGATTACTTGAATTAGTTATTATAATATAACAATATTCTAATTTTGTAATGAATTCGATGAAAACAATAATTTATCAAAAGTTTAAAAAAATAAATGTTTTATAAAAAATATAACTAAATTCGTATAAAAACTGAATCGTCGCTTATTTAACACGAAATTTTGAGTTTAAAAATGAATTTTCGAACCAAGTTTTGTGATAAAATATAAACGGCAAACATGACAAAAATGGCTGTGAAATTACCAAATACTAGAGAAGGTGATGGCTGTATTTTCATCGAAATTACGTAATTAACAAACAAACTTGTGTAGTTAAACAAAAGACGACCAAATGAATACATTGGGATATCAACTGGTGAAATGCCAATGTAATAGACGTGGGGATATAGCTCAGTGGTAGAGCATTCGACTGCAGATCGAGAGGTCCCCGGTTCAAACCCGGGTGTCCCCTAATTCCTTTTTTTTCTCTATAGATACCATTGCACATTGAGAAAATAATACACCTTCGTATAACAAACACTTTTTCAGAGATAATTTACATAACATACGTCTTAACTAATAACGCATTTATTTCGCACAACGCAGACGTTCAATTATCGGTCTAATAATTATAATGTGGAATTAGTACCCACACCTGTTTCAACCTACGCAGTTGCAAAAACTTATAATCGCCGGCCTTTTTTTGGCCGAGCAACCTGCCTTTTCAGTCTTCACCTTTGGCAAGAGAGTGTGCTCCGTAACAAAAGGGCGTGCATATTGAACACTTTAATAATAATTGATTCCCTATAATAAATCAACTGGCCGACTTGCTGTCTCAATTTAATCATTGGTGTGTTTTAATTCGCAACATTAAATTAACTCTGGCTGCAGTTGTAACGGATATCCAAACAGTATGCGCGCCTTATAAGGAGCCGTCACAATTACCTCTAAATACTCGAAGGCTCGGCTGGGGGAATTCAAAATATCAATATGGAGGTTATTATTTTTCATTAACATTCATTTTTCCAGTTCATTAGCGTAGATAGAGAGAGAGGATAACATGTAATATTTTGTTGATTTGAGTAGAGTACATGTAAAAATTCAAATGTCTGATCTAAATATTTTCAACAACCCAGTTTAGATTTAAAATTACAACGTATTTCAAATGTAAACCTAGGTCAATTGTACCGCGCACCTTTAAAATTTAAACCATGGTTGGAAACCTTTTTTTTTTCATTTGAACGCACTTTTTGCTAGACGATTAGTAGGTAAGGTTTAAATTTTCACAGAGCGTGGATGGTGCGAATGGTCATTAGTGAAAATCAACTGATTAATTTCAGGAATGCAAACTGGAAAATTCCTGGTACATCGCGGATCTTCGGATGTCAGTACAACAGCCACCATCGAGCTTGGGCGCTCCGATCGTCTCAGCCGAAAACTGGAATCAATTTAAAAACAATTGGGAAAGAAGAGATCCGCACGTACCGCCCAAGAGTACTGAATACTGAGAGAGTGTTTTAAAAACAATAAAATGCGATGACGGCTGCCGGAATAAAACATGCCAGCAAATAAGGTAAGACCCGCGCGAGCACAAGCTCTCCTTCGAGCGCTCTATATGTTCCTTATTACGTGGCGGCCCTGTCCTGCGAAGGTACAAAGTCAAGGCGACCCTGATAAAGTAGTAAATCCACCTCGGCATGCATCAACATCATTCATTATTAAAACGTAATCACATTTGTAAGAGGTTGGCTCTTAAATAAATATATTATGTCGCTGATCGTTATTTCATGAACAGCTTAGAGAAACCGGGCGGGGAAAGATCATCGAGTTTTCCCTCTGCAATTCGACTTATGAAAGAGTTCGCGAAGGAAATTTTTTTGCGATAAGAAACTCGATGAAATCGAGAATTAAAGTGGTGGGTTAGTGTTGGAATTAAATTGAGGACTAGAATACAGTTGTGGAATTAAATCGAGGACTAGAACGTATTTGCGGAATTAATTCGATTACTAGAATGCAGTTTTGGAATTAAATCGAAGACTAGAATGTAATTGTGTAAATCGACGACTAGGATGCATTTGTGGAATCAAATCGAGGCGATACAGTTGTGGGAATCGATAACTTTCTGACAACGTTCGTGGGAGTGAGGATTACGCGGACCGATCAGCAAAGTTTAATTTCAGATTCAATTTACGGAGTACAAAGCGCGCGGGCCTTTTTAATTCGAAACGTAATGGCGTAGAAATGGTCCGTTGCGAAATAGCACCGATTTCCAAATAGGTATTCCGAACCATTAGTTCTTGTGCTTTGTGATTATTAACCTACAACCGCGAAAGTTGTTAAAGACCTATAGTCCGTTTAATTAACCTATTTCTCGCGCGACGGGAGGGCTTTGCTATCTAAATTGCAATATTGTAGCCGGAGTGGAGAAAAACACTGACTTGTTATGACCGAGCAGATACAATGATACAAACCGTTTATACTTGTTGTAATTGGCGTCTTGTTCCTTGGGCTGGTCTTCGCTCCAACCCACATTCCCTTGTAACAGTGGAAAAGAACGTAGGTACGACTTCAGATTGAAATTGCAATTGCTTGATGAAAATTTGGGTGTTGAAATTTTCATTCGTTGCGCGATTGATGTAAAATTCACGACATGATTTAATACGTTGGTTCGAAAGTAACAGATGTTGCTGGGCGTCGATAAGCTCAGCGTGCTCTCCTAATTATAGCGTTCATACAAAAATTACAATCAAACTCACTGTTCCAGACGTTTATTTATGAAGGAGGGAATTGCGTGTGTACTGTAGCGTCGGGGAACATATGCCGAGTTCCCAAACCACCTGTACTTAGGTACTTGTCTGTTTTATAATTCAAATCCGCTATTAGTCATATCGGACGGACAACTACTAATCCCATTTGAAATATGTTCATTCGAGAAGTAATGCGGTCGAATTTTACCTTCAGGCCGCGTTTACCTCGTTTCGTGTTCTTCCTGCTTCATAAATTTATACTTTTCAAGACGATTTATTGTAATAATAATTTGTTATAATGACCAAATTAGCAACAATTTTGTCATTATCATAGTATATTATTGCACAATTAGTATTTTACTAATTAAATATCTATCTTATTAACCGATTCTTATATGAGGTGAGTGTTCGCAAAAATGGATGAGTCGACCTTAAACCAAAACCAGCCGTTGACTTACCTACATTTTGCCTCCAGTGAGAATGGGCAACTCCCGCGCGGAGAATCCCAAATTAATTCAATAACTTTCCGTCTGGACGGGTCCCGATAAAGGGGGAATCCCTTAGAATATTGCCCGCGATAAAAAAAAAAGCGTCCAGGGATGACTTTCCTCCCCAAGAATATATTCATAGAGGGAAATCTAATATTCGAAAACAATAGCGTGCCCCCCCTCGCGAAAATTTATATGGCGGCAAATCCTTTCATTTCAGGTGTAAAACACTCCGTAATAAAACACGATATTACTATATCGCATGCGAGGGCGGCGCCCTCGCCGGGTCGGGATAAGATTCTAATAAAGACAGAAGTTGAATTAAATTCGTTTTTATTGTGGAATGCACACAGAATGAAACAAACTCTGATATAGGAATCGCTTGAGCAAATTATTTCGGTGTATGATCCTTATTAAAAAAGAGAGAGGGAGAACGGATGAGGGGGGGAGGGTAGGGGAGAGAGAGCGCTAAAAGAGGTGTGAAAGATGAAGTTTATGGTGGATGTGATTGTGTCTGGGCAGGAGTCTTGGTTTATTGCACGCAATTTAAGTTTTTAACGAAGTAAACATTGTTGGTTCTCGCCGACCCAGCCTGTACACAATAAAATATGGAGATTGGCCCTGAACGGACGCTTAATTGAGGAAATAAAAAGCGCAAACGCTTTGCTCGGATGCGCTAGTTCTTCGTTCGTCTCATTTTTCTATTATTGCTTGATATATTGCCAATTTCCTCTTCGCATTTAGTTTGCGCCTTGTTTCACGTCTTGTGATCGTATTCTGTTTTATTAGAATTCTACTATCGCTTTCGCCTTCCAACGCAGTGGGGGAATCGGGTTTGACCAATGAACGCCACGGAGCACGCTTCCCCCTCCGCGTAGAGAGGCGAAATCGGAATTCTAATGAAATAGAATACGACCACTGATTGTTACAGCATGAGAAAGGTCCCGGTGTACAGTGGGCGGCGAGGGCCGGTGATGCGAAAATCCACTTGGCGAGTAACGATTGGAAAAAAAATCGAAATAAAGAGGGAGGGAGTTATTAAAATATTAACTAGTAACAACAATAGCAACGAGAAATAAACGAATAATACAATAATTTATACAAGAATCACAAGTCTCATTGACGGACGAGTATCGAGAACCGCCTGGAGAAGAGTTCCACTCGCAAATAGTCCTTATAAAGTATCCAACCTTTTAAAACGGGGGAAACCCTCGCACTGATTGCAGTCCACGGTGAACGTTGCACACGGTCCATGCGATTCGCAGAGATCTTCGAACCGACACACCCCCTTCAGTAACAAAATATATTTGCCACAACGAGAGCTATCGACGAATAAAAACTGCATGCGCCCGAATATACAATGATGAACTATCCAACAAATATATTTACAGTATGATTGTTCGTACAATTTAATGTTCACCACAAGGAGTTTTCGTTCTTTTGATTAATTAACCCGTCGCGCCAATTCCCCGGTGTCACGGAAATACTGGGCGGAGGGGTGCTCACGAATCCATCCGCGTCCTTACCACACTAAAATATAAATCTAACAAACTTTGTACACTTTAAATAACGAAGAGTCTCCGAAACGGCCATGTCCCCGCATCACACCGTCCCGCCTGTCTCTCTTCCGTTCGCACGACGCTGGTGCCACCGAACACCGGAGTTTCGTTGTCCAAAACGGAAACCTGGTTTACCTTTCCAACCCGGCCGTCCAAAAATTGCCTCTTCACTGGACTCCATTACCAAGCCAGGTGGAGATTGGACTGATCTGCAACAAAATTGTAGTGTTGAAATGCGTGCGTTCGCGGTAGGTTGATGTTACTTTCAGAAATTACAACCGCTCACTCATAGATGGCGCGCGATTCGTGCTTTGCTATTATAAGTTCTATCCACCGACAGGTGGTACCGGCGTCCGTAACATCATAGCGCCCTCTTAAAAACGAAGTATTCAAAGGGTGTATTGTATTCGTCGTGAAGTATGTAATTATACTCTTCAAAACGAAGTTTCGAAGAGTTTTGATTAATAATAATAACTGCTCAATTGGACAAAATTTCATTACCATCTCCAAAACGCGACCGTCCGAATATACAAGAACGAACGAAAGGGTGAATTCCACGGGAGACTTCATGCCGGGAGGGCGTGAAGTTTGATGTGGGACAGCGATATTCGAATTACTTTCCCTAATGAGAAACGAGAATCTGAAACGCATTAAGGAAATTGCCGTGGCTTTTGAATTAACGTTAATTGCTCTCTTCCCCCCACATCCAGACGGATCCGGGATTGTTATTAAAATTGAACGGGGAAGCCCGAATTGATATTTATTAAGATTGAGGTTGTGTTTTTAATACCGACTCGGACAGGCGGAGACGAGTAATTCGGGGGGAATGCGTATCGATCACCGACCGGGAGACTATTTGCTGATTAAAGGGAGAAAATCGCGTCGCCGTTTGGGATTCCGCTGTCGCCGGAAAATACTGGACAGATTTGACGGGTTGCAGGGTAAAACGTGAAACTAATTTCGAGCGGGGCGCGGGACGAAAAAGAAATGGAAACAAACCGATCGAGGATTTAATTCGAGGAGGCAACTCGGAGCGAACTCAATTTAAATGTAATCTGCCCACCTAACCGTTTTTGATAAAATTGATTCGGGAACCCGGCCCGGGTTCATTAGGGCGGGCCTTATCCGAATAATTCGACAGGATAACACTGTAATAAAAGTTTCGTCCATTAGCGGGCCTCGCGTCCGCGGCCCGGAGTGATATTTTAATTTGGCTTTCGCTTCCCGCCCGCCGGAGCCTGAGTAGGTGGTCAATGTTTAATGGAAGCCATTATAGGCTTTGAGTATTCACTTGTAAGAAAAACGGGAACGGCAGAGGGAGAGGGACGGCGTTCGGCGCGGGTGGGAGAGGGAGGACGGGTCCCGGGGTTTATCTGTATTGAGTGCTTGCTTAGTGCCGTCTAAGTGGCAGAACGTGCACTGGAGGAGACAAAAAATTAAGTGAGCACCCGTCCTGTAAGCAAGGATAAATAGGTTACGGTTCGGATTTATCCCTCGCCGATGAAAAAATACTCGGCTGTTGAATAATTTCCTCTAAGAATCCGCCACCTCGCCTCACGTTTCCTTTGGACCACCTTTCAATTCTGATAGTACACCTTTTGATTTTGTTAGAGCACATCTTATTTTTAATGGTCTACAGTTCACCTCTAATTTTTGATACACCACTAAAAAAAATCCGTTTGCCCACCTCTGATTTTTGATAGTCCAACTCCACTTTCTCGATAGCCCACCCAACAACTCCTTTCGCAATTAATTACTGAATTTTAAATGAAGTGGTTGCACTCGAAAGCTGCCGTCGAAAATGATGTTGGATATTTTCGAGTCACGATTTTCAGTTCAAGTGTTGCACTCGAACAGAAAATCGTACACTGCGTGCTCTTGGTGTAAACGAATCATTCTCTTCAGTTCAGTGTCGTCTTCAAAACGAAGTTTCAATTATACTATTCAAAACGAAGCTTCAATTATACTCTTCAAAACGAAGTTTTAAACGAGCATATTGTTTCTACTCTTCAAAAAAGTTAATATAGGTCGAAAACATAGTGGACAAAATTCACCTATCCTCATCCCTCATTTTACAATTAGGTACAGCCCTCACAGCCAGAACTTGCCGATGACCTTGAATCTAGCGCAGGCAGTAGAGGGGCTCGAGAGACTAGAGTCCTCTAATGCGATCCACCGCGCAGCTTACCTCAACGGCAAGTGTCGACTGTGAGGTCTGCAGGTACAATTGATGAGAAGAGAAATAGTACTGAGGATAGGACAATGGAAAAATCTCGACGAACGCGCCATTCGGAATGCGTGCTTTTGTGCATCTCCCCGTTTAGGAAAAAAATGAAGCCTAATTAGTTTTGGATTGATAGTCCCCTGAATGGTCGCCTCATAATCAAACAAATCATCCGCCAAGCTCGACACAAAAGCCTCGCGGAATACCTTTTTAATTGGATAACGCCATTGACATGCTAGTTGGCCTGGATGCAACGCCTGAGGGTCATTGCGTTGGTTAGATGGGGTAGATCTAGCCGGGATATTCAGGGGAAACACATTGAAGACACTTTTTTTTCGCGTCAGCTCGCAGTAAGCCGCGGGGGGGCGGAGGGTGTGGGGCTGTCCCGACATCCTACCCCCCATTTATAAAAGTTCGATTATCCGGCGAGCACTTAATTAGCCGGTCAGTTGTGGCGAGGGTCCCGATGGCCGAGAACGAGAATGAGAGAACGTTAATTAGCAATATAGATCGTGACTATAAATAAAGTAGTGTAATCCCGTGGACGGCGGTCTTTTAATTATGGAGCACCCTTCGGGCAACGAGGGCGGCCATTAGGAGAGGCCCGGGGCAATCGCGCACGCATTGAATGCTCGCCGGTCACCACTTGGCCCCGAAGAGCGGGCTAGGGCCGAGCGCCCGCTTTGCCCACTCACTTATTCATTACCCGACCCAATTACCTGCGCCTTTATGTGGCCCTCCTCTTTGTGAGTGCTCGCATACGTGAGGCGTTTAGATTAGAAAGATGAAGTGAACCGAGGCAACCGCTCCCGGTCACACTCCGGGCTCTGGCCGACAATTTGCCGGACCCCCTGTTCCTTGTTTGCCGGACCCGGAATTTAATCAAAAATTAAATACTTCACTTAGCAACAATAATGCTGTTTTTAGTGAGGAAGCGAGACGAGACGGGGTAGGAAGGGGTTGGAGACTGTTCGTCTCTAACAAGAGGGTTCCTCTTGTGCTTTATGTCGGGCATTGCAGCTGGATTACTCTCGCATGCACACAACTGCACGCATCATTTGAGCCGGGTAGATGAGCTTTCGTCTGTTCACATGTGAAGAGATACCGTGAGATCATTGAGGACTGTCGACAGGTTGAATTTCCCGCTCAGCCTTCACTATAGTCCATCCAAGAAACAGAGAGACCCCGCGAAATCCAAGTAATTCAAATTCTAGCTTGGGATTTTTTAGTTGGAACAACTGACGTTATGGCAGGGTCGGCTTTTTACGTGCACGGTGAACGTCTTATGCCATCGATACAATAAATACGGCATGTGTACAGCGTCACCGTCACGAATTATTTTAGTTGGACCCAATTGACAGAGATGGCGAACCTGGCGCAAAGCGTTCACAAACCTTAAAAAACGTTACAAACAGCGGTCAGCTGATTGTGCTTCAAAAACACGTGCATTATGCCACCTAGCAGGCGTCAGCGAGATTATTATTCGAAGCACACTCAACAGCACCCTAACGAATTACCAACAGCCATAGATCTAAATAGGTCTATGGTCTGTGTCAACGCTTTGTGCTGGGTGCGCCATCTCTGCCAGTTGGCTCCAACGAAAACATATCATGACGCCGGATTTGTGTGTCAACTCTTTGGTATCGACGGCATTAATTGTACCATCACCGTCAATTTGTGTATATCGAATTATAATTTAAGCTTGATTATTCTCCATAATTTTTATAATAATCGTTTTTCACCCTTTCCTGCTCTTTTTTGGGCCTTGAAAGGGTAATTTGGCCCTCACAATTTTTACGTGACAAACGTCGGTGACGTTACGTCAAAACTGACTTTTGAGCCCACAAAAAAAAACGGAAAAATGGAAATGTTTCGAATGCGGTCCTGAAAAAAATTGTTTCGCGGGCTCTCTCTATATCTTGAATGGACTATAGGTACTTGGTACTTGACCGAAAAAAATGAGAGTCCTAGTAACGTGAATTGTCAAAAGTCCTAGTAACGAATTGTCAAAGAGTGCCAGTGGCGTACAAATTAAATAATTCAATTTTCGGTCAGGTGTACCAATTGAAGCCTGAGCGGGAAATTCAACCTGGCGACAATCCTTGATGATCTTACGGTGCCAGTTTTAAAGAATTCGGGAATACTCGTAAATCTCACGGTATATTCTACTGAGGTTATTGTGTTGGGAAATTTTCAAAGAAATCCCGTATATGCTCACGGTTGCCATTTACACATCGAGAGTATCATAAGAATGGTGTACATCCCATTCTCATAGCAATGAGGAGATGGACTACAAATCCACATTTCACATATTCCCTTGCATATCCAAATATCTCCTCACAGATATACAGACCTCTCAACCAACATTTGCCGTTGAGTAAAGCTGCGCGGTGAACCGCATTAGAGGACTCTAGTCTCCCGAGTTCCTCTACTACCTGCGTTAGATTCAAGGTCACCGGCAAGTCCCCGCTGTGAAGACAGTACATACATTCACGTAAATCTATTGCTACATCCAGTCATATCCTTATACCACATAGCCATGGCGAAGCGCCCCTCTGAAAAGGTTTGGGAAACTGAAGAGAGTACGAATCGCGGATGGCAGGGCTTTCTATGTGAGAGGGACATTTCCGAATAAAGACGTTGCGAAGGATCGCTTCAACTATTTTTCATATTGTCGCGCAATTATGCAGATTGCAAGTGAGGGGTGTCCGCGTACCCACGGAATCGCGTGCTCCAACCTCGCGTAAGTAGGTGTAGAGAATTTGCTCGCGTTGAATAATTCAGCATTTCTTAAATAGGATCTAAAACTTAGACCTTAATGTCGAGTCCCCTTGGCGAGTTTTCCCACATCGATTGGCCCCAAAATACGCGCGTACTCCTCATTTAAAGCAACAACAGAAAAATAGATGGTTTGAATCTCTCCCTACGTAATATTGAATGAGATTGCGCGCGCACTGCGTTCACCCGCAGCGGTTAAACGCGCTCAGTGGATTGAAGCTTTACATTCAAAGAGAACGAATCAAACGCATCCAAAAGATAAAAGGTGCAAACCACAATAAATGTGTTGGTGTCAATACTGATAAGAAATATAAGGTCCCCAGGATCCCCAAAGTTCCCCAGGAATTACCAGTTCCGCAATGAGGCGCCAAACGCCGCTTAAATAAACAGCAAACGATTGCATGTTCACCGCAGGACCTAACAAGGGCCCAAGCAGAACCGGCAAAAGCGTGATTTATTCGCCAAATACCACTTCAAATATGGGCTGTATAGGAGAGGCAGGGAGGGTGGCCTCACGGAATCATTAGTCAGGAGTTGAGGGAGGAACGTGTATACCTAGTTTATGTGCGGTGCACCCTTGTACAGGGAATCGGACGGCCCTTCAGTGCGTTTATTCAGCACAAAGTAATCTAAATTAATGCGTACTGATTCTAGTCAGCTTGTGTGAGATATCGACACTTTTAGTACCTAATGGAAAGTAAACATCGCTTGGAATCTCGAATTGAAATTGTTCTGTCATCCCCTTCTAGCCCTCGCCCTCTCTCTCGCTTTCACCATCGCCATTAATCGGTCGCTCTCACTCTTGCCCTTGTTTAGCCATCCTCTCTTTCGCCCTTGTTTTGCCGTCCTCTCTTTCGCTCTTGTTTTGCCATCCTCTCCCCCTCTTCTTTTGCATTCATTCTCTTCCGTCCCCATTCCACCTTACTTTCACCCCCCCAGAATAACTGATAACTCGTTCCCTTTCCCTGCGCGTCCCTCTCCATCAGTCTATACTTTAAATATTAGTCGCCTCAATCCCCACAGTCCAACAATAATCTTTTTCCATCATCCCACATTCCTCCCTCCCTATCGAACTGTTTTTCCAACCCCCGCCCTCCTCTTCTATTACCATTGTAATTGTGTCTACTCGACATTAACAAAGCTCCGAAATTGCTAATGAATGTTTGCGCGAACAAAGATACAGAGGGCAATTTGGGCGAAGGGAGCCTTTTTCCCCCCCACGGAGGCCTTCCGAAGCAATCTAATTCCTCCGGCGTCCAATTCGCGACCAGAACTCCAACAAACGGAGCGATCGAAGGCATTTTTATGTAGATGTTCCCATCGGAACGGAGTAGAAGCCAACGGCCGATATAGCTGTTGTCCTCACGTTGCGGTTTTGCGGAAGGACAACACAATCTTCAAAATTGAAATGCTATCCCATCACGGCGATGCGCCCAACTTAAAGATATTGGAACTTTTTATTGATATAATCCTGATGAACCCATGTGAGCTTGTCAGTTGGCCTCATTGCCCATTAGCGAGATTGAACCCCCCGCCTCCTCACCCCACTCGTGCTTGCCGCGCGACACCACTGCCTCAACCAGACTCGCCCTCTCCGTGCCACGATTCTCGTCTCGCCCCCTCTGTGCCACGATTATCCAGTCTCGCCTCCATCCGGCTGCAAAACCGCCCCAAAAATTCACCCTGGTTGTGCTCGATTTCATCCCTTTGTCTCAATTGGCGCCACCCTCGGAAAGAAATTGTTTTCAATGTTCCAGAAAATGAATTAACCGTTACAGATCATTTAGAACTGCCAACCCCCTGGTTTGCCGAATTTTTGAAAATTGCATTCAGCTGTCTCGAGCGTTAGGTCAATAGGTGTGTAAATTTTGAAGGGAAGATCCTAAAAAATTCATTTATTAATAATTCGCCCAATTGGGCTGGCCCTATGCACCCTATGGAGTCCATCGTCTTAATGAGTGTCTGAATGCAGACTTCAACATGCATTGTCGATTTATGTTCATTCTATGTTATATGATGTTATGTTAATTTTCTGTTGTGTTAGTTTTTATGATGGTGGGGTGGATGACCAACAAATTGGGTTCTTATACAAACCCAACATCGCACGTCACTCTTAGCTAAAGCAGTGTGCTCTGGTTTGTACAACGCATTTGAGTTATCGTTCAGGGTGGACGTATCAATAATACTTGTCATATTATTGAGTCGCCAGCTGCAGCAGGCTAGCATTACATCAAAGTCGAAAAGTTAATTTCCTATCCGTCTTACACAACTTATTATTTCATATATGTTGCGGTCATTTTACGCCCTCTGTGATTGATGGCGTCCGCCCTAATAACGGGGAAGGGAGGAGATATTTTTTCAATAATATTGGATATAATAAGTGAATTAAGCGTACTTATATTGAAGGCGTCCACCCCTAACAACGGGCAAGTGAGGACGTTATACTTTGATGACACTATTATTTAAACAAATACTCTTTTAAAATTGAATTTTGAAGAGAATAAAAGCGATATACTTTTTTAAAACTCTGTTTTGAAGATAATAGTAAATGAATGTAAAGCATTATATCCATTGCATTTTTGTCCACTACCTATAGAGCGGTTCGAGCGATACTGGGAATAATCCGTGAGGTAATCAGTGCATCACAAAAGAGCCCTCCAATCTGAGGGAAAAATGGAGAGGAAAAAGGGTCTCGGGGATCTCAGGCTGGGAAAATTGGCGCATGATTTCGCACGAATTTAGTCAAATTGCGAGCGCCCGCGGAGAGGGACGACTTCCCTAATTAACCGGTAAACTTTCATGGCTCCCTTGCATCGAGGGCTAATTAATGTGGGGGTTCCTCGCGGCGTTTAACCCGCCCATCTCGGAATACGCCGCTGGTTGTACGCGACCCACTCGTTTCGCCACCCCACACGACCCCCCAATCCCAACCCCTCCCCCAGGGCGACGACTATGTACAATGGAGGGCGGGCTTTGGAGGGGTGGCGGGTGCGCTCTGTAGTAGAGGGTTGGAAAGTGGCTGGATGGAGAGAGCGCAGTTGCTGGTTGAAGGAGTACTCCGTGCGGACGGTCGATGGGATAGACGATGGATGGGAGGAGATGGGTGGTTTCGAAATATTGTGTCTTTCCATGAACCGTCCAACGAAAACCCCATCTTATTTCATCCGTCACCAACAAATTACCATCTCCGCCCTTCCGACTCCAACATATTTTAAAACTAGACAACTTAGAATGGAGAGCGTTAAGCTAGCCGCGCACCTTCGCGGAAGCGACGCTACATTACGCGAAGGGAAACGAACGACACCTACCACCGCCTTGCATTGCTTAGCTTCCGTTCGTTGACGATGCGCAAGCTTGCATTACATAAGTACCATTCGTACGAATGTTGCTTAGCGTCGCTTCCGCGAAGGTGCGCACGTAGCTTTAGAGAGACCTCAGGTGGAGGATTATGAAGACAGACAGGGGAAAATAGGGACAGCGGATTGTGAAAAACAGAAGTGTGAAAGATGAAGGAGTGTGGAAATTACAGGACAGGGAAAATTGAAGTACAGTGTAAATGGAAGACGAGTGGAATTTCAAGAAGAGTGGAATTTGAAGACGAGTGGAAGTTGAAGAAGAGTGGAAAGGTAGAACATGAGGTTGACTAGTGGGAGGCGAGGGAGACCAGGGGGTGCCCGGAAAGGGTGGCGGGCTTAAGCGGACGCGCATTGTAACGACCAAGGGCGCAGGGGCGAGGGAGGGCGGAAAAGGGGAGGCGCAGGCGGCGGACGGACGGGTGGGAAGAGGGGGTGAGCCACCCCGCTTATGTAGACGAAATATACAAGTAAATTAATGCAGCTCAAGAGCGAGAATTCATAAATCTCGGGGACTTAGTTTCGCAAGGACACGCTTGATGAATTAAATGGACCGAAGTGAGGTTAACTTGGACTTATTTGAAAGCTAATTTCAGTCGAAAGTCCGGGAACGTTTTGTTGTTAATTAATTGCGTGTTCCGGGAGTATCCCGCTCTCATTTTTTAATTAAAACGCCCCCCCCCCCACTCCCTCCCTCCCCCTCATTCTCTCGTCCCTCGAATCTCTAGGTAATAAAGGGGGTGTGGACTCAGGGACAAGGAGCACCCGCAACCCGCAACGCACGGGTAAAAAGTACAAAGCGTGTAAATTATTTTTCGTCCTGAGGTGGAAGCTCCGTATTTTTTTTTCCGCGAAAACCACCCGCTCCCCCGCCACCTCAGTCGCCGACCTTGTGACACCTACGTAGTTAGTTTGAGTGCTGTTCCCCGCAATTGTCGCACCCCGGATGAGCTTCAAGTGTTCCAGATGAATATTAAAACGTAAAGGAATGCATCGAGATGGATTAGGCTAAGAGCTGCTCCTGGATTACCCGTTTCATTAAGTTGAGTGCCTGCCTCTGATATGCGACTTCTTTCCGGGCTCCACAAAGCGACAGAACTACTACACGCTATTTTAGGTGAACTGAATGTCTTCATTTGAAAACGCACTAAAATATGTAAATTAAGTGGATGGGGGCAGAGAGCTTTCGGAGCGCGGAGGGAAAATTGGAGAGTGCACCTTCTCACTTGGTTCTGAGCTAGGCTTGTTCTTGATTAATGCCATGGACTAAGGATAATTCCTTGTTCCGTGTTAATACCTAGCAATGATGGGTGAGTTATAGTGTCATGCTCTCAGCCAATGAAACGGTCCACGGCCTATTTTTTGTCACTCCGGCCGTAACTTGGACGGAGTTTAGTTTCACTTGCTCTGGACAATATTTCTCCTCTAAGAATGCGGTTCAATTTCTACTGCACCCAGCAGCCCATTAGATCCACAAAGTGTCTTTGTTCTGGAAATAACGCCCACACCCCCTCCTATCCCTCGATCCAGTAAACTCCCCGAAACTTGTAGCAATCCATCTTCCAAACTACAATTCGCAACTTACAGAATTATCACTAACGAGAAATTAGCCCTTGTTCCGAAATTCCCATTGTGCCCGGGCGAACTACCCCTAATTGCGTTTTTAATAATGAACAAGAACACGCTCCGTTTTCCCAATTGAAAATTAAATCTATGTACCTCGGTGGTAGGTCGAAGCGGCGGCTGGGGCCGGGGGGGGGGGGGTGTAGCTCCAGTTACAAGGTAAAGCCGAAACATACAGGTAGCTTCGGCGGTACACGTTTTTCCCACCTGATCAGCAAACTCTAATTACCTCCTGGAGTACGACATCAAAGCGGATACTCGGTGCTGCTGTCGGTTGCAGCACGCCAGGGGCAACTCGCCTGGTCAGCGTGGGGTTGGCGAATTTCAAGGGATACACACACACATACACGCGCGCAAACATAATCGATTCGCGACCGAGAGCTTAATTAATAATTATACGTGGCGCCTACGTGAAATTAATTTTGCTGAGGATTTTTTCGCACGTCAAGAACAGCCACGCTACCCTTTAGCCCGGAGTAGCGGAATGACACCGCGTCCGACCCAAGCCCTCGCCGTGCATGCACGGACTGTCTCTCAATTAAATTTGTACTCTTCCACATAACGTCGAGTTCTGCCACAAAATGAACTAATTTGATGGATGGCACAATTGAGCAAATTATGAACGAATTTATTAATATTAATTAATTAATGTATTATACGCCCTCTTGAGGGGCTCAAAACATCCGTAACAGTTGTCGTACTGCGCAGCAACGTGTGTAGGATTCCTAGTGAAAAACAACCCTATGACAACAGAGGATTCCTGGTGTAAAACACAAAACACCAGCCCTATGGAAACTTAGAATCCCTAGTGGAAAACACGCAGATGGAAAACTCGATGAAAAATTTGATGTGAAAACTAGGGGGCGGCTTCATTGCGGGCAGACCGAAGACGTCGCCATTAGAACCGCTATCTCTCCCGCAATATCGAGGATAACCGCGCAACGACAAGCAATTAGACAGGGCTTTGGGGTGCGCGCGCCCATAACTTGGAATTAATTGACGTTGGCATCCCTGCGCAAAAATGGCGGGCTTAACAGGACAGATAGAATCTGGAGTGCGGCACACACGTGAAACCGCGGGGGCTTTGGCTGAACGAACGGGTGTAGCGCGATCGCTGCGTTTGGTCGGGTCCCCGGTGAAATGGCGATTGGAAGAGGCCGACTCGCACACACACAGTGGGGGCAATTAGGTAAAGTAAGCACAAGAGGACAAAGACAGCAGCGGCGGAGCGCGCGCGCCAAGAGATGCAAATGTACATTAGACTAATTGAACATTAGGTGAAATGAACATTTGGAGCCCATTAGTGAGAGAGAAGGACGTGATTAATTAGTTTCCCATATTGGAGTAGAGACGAACGGGGAAAAAAAAAACGCGAGTGTGACGCCGCTCTCTAAAATAATATGAGGGCCGGACTTGGAAATTAAATGCATGGTGTGGGGGAAGATTAAATGGGCCCTGGGTTGTTTTGTTTGCGACTGGCCAATATTAAATTCCCTATTAACTAAGTGCATGTGTTATTAGAAGCGTTAACCTCGCGATGGCATTACTAATGCAAATGTTCCTAACTTATAGCACAGACTGAATACTATCATTGATTAAATTAAAATATTCGTTAAACTGTCATATGGTTTGCTATTGATTGTCCCATTTCAATACAAACAATGTGCAAATGAGACAATCATTTCGATACGGAGGGGATATATTATTTTCAAACAGACCGTCATAATAGGTAAGATCGCTATATACAGGAATTTCACTAAAGTGTTCGGCGGTCACGCCATTCCCGACAAGGCCTTTGCATTATATTCACGGATTTGGGTCGGAAAAACTTGCACAGTTTAAAGTGAGAAGTTAATTAACGTCCGGAATCGTTTTGTAATTTTAAATCGCACCCACCAGGGGTCCTTAGCGCCGCGCCGCGGTTCCATTAGCGCGAGTGACGTACGTACGAGAGAAAAAGATTCCTTTTCCCCGGCGTGGAATGACGAAATTCGAACGGACGTTTTATGGCGTCGATCTGCATTAACACCTTCCCCTTATCGGGAACGACACAAAAGTGGATTTGAGTCGGTTAAATAAATGTGCCAATAAGGACCGATGCGAGTCGTAAATTGGCTGACTTTTAAAACAGGTGTTAAGTGCCTGGGAATGATTCTTAATAACTGCCGACTTATCGCCGGGATGGCGTTTCTTTCGGTCGGAATGCGGCAACGCGGACGACGCGAAAGTGGGCGGGACGATATGATTTATGGGGAGATGAGCGTTTTTATCTGTTTAATGCACTGAAGATTGCGCGTCGCGTCAGGACCACTTAGCTCCACCTGACTTAGCCGGTGGTTGATGGAGTGGTGGCGATTTCACTTTTATGCGGAGTGAATCCGGTGGTCAATTAAACGCCGATTATGATTGAAACCGCTTTTGATATCACTAATGCAACTCTATAAAATGTACCTTCGTATTTTTTATAGGTCGACTCGGGTCACAGTTGATACAATGCACACCTATATCCCCACATTGAATAATAAATTAGATGGGTCGAGGTACCTGAACGAAGTCTTGCGAGAGCTGGTTAGCTCGCAGGCACTATTAGGGACTTTACTACCTAATCTTCATATTAAATTACCCTGTAATAGACACACAATGGCTAATATGCGCCCTCGGCTAGTGGTTGCGTTTGATCCATCGCTGAATTAACAATCCTCCCGAACCATTGCAAGGAATCATTGCAGGGTTCGTCCGATATTGTAAGGTCGAAATTTTATTAAAGTGGAAATTTTTGCCACGAATTTGTTTTCAAGGGATTTGTACACACTCCAATAAGTATTTCGAAATCAATTTAAAAACGAACTTGATAGAAAAAAAAATGTTATTTTTCCATGAGGTTGGTCGACTTCAATAACCGAGAGAAGTTGAACAATTATTCAACTTCTACAACAATGTTTTTCGGACTGGAAAAAAAATCGTGCACTTATTTAACCAAATTTCCGATTCATCGCACCGGACTTCGCCGCCGCCCGATTGAATTTCCAACGTGAAAATCCACTTGCAACGTTTAATCCCCCATTTTTCAACGGGGGAGTTTTACCTGGAAGGCTTTTTTCCCGACAACGCGCGGTCTCTTTCAGCGGCCTTCTGTTCCTGAAACAGGACGAGCCCGGCCGGCTGGGGGGATGATTGTTAATTTGCTTACACGCGCAAATACGTGCGTGGTTTTCTACTTAATTCCCGCTCCACCGAGTTTTAAATTAATTCAGTATAAAACGTAAATAACCCAGTTTTCCGTCGATTAGCGGCGTTGCGCTGGGGGCGAGCAATTCCGCAAGTTTTCAGCCTCCCCCCTCCCCCCCCAACCGCCCCCCTCGCAGAGCGAATCCCTAAAAGCACCCTCTTTCTTCCGACCGGCGAAAAGCGAGCGGCTTTCCATTTGATATTTAAATGCGTTTAAAGTATTGTTTTATGTAATAAATTTAATGCTCTCCCCTAAAAACTAGACTCGCGGCCATAAAAGACGCCCCCACCGCCCCCCCACCCTCCCCAGCGCCGCGGCTCTTTTGAGTGGGAAGATCCGCCAAATGTGCTTTTGACGGTTTTAATTAACCGGCGATAACCCGAATAATTCGCAGCCGGATATTCCGCATTTAATTCGCCCTAATATGAGGTTCAACGTTTTACGGCTGCCCGAGATGTTTTATGTTTGGAGGAATTTTGAAGATTGCGAACACGCTGGTCAAGCCCGAACGAAAACCACATCTAGCATATCTTCAATTTTTGAATGAAAAAATCGAAACGTTTGTAATTGAATTATAATTCGACCCACTGAGTTATTATTTCAACTGTTGAGTGATTATTTTAATTCATTTATATTCAGCGCGATCGAACAATAAAAGTCCAAAGTGGAAGCAAACATCGCCCCCCCCCTCGCGCAAGCATCAAACGTCGTCAGCAGCCAGCATTAATTAACAGCTTTGTTAATTAACTCATGTAGTCTCCGATTTAATTATTAATTAAATCTCTCTATAGATAGTTAACAATTACCTAGCGTATATCGAGTGCCTTTGTCTACCTTAATTAGACAGCGCGCCGTTTTAAATCCGGACGCAGACTAAAAATGGCGAAGGGGCCCTATAAAATATACACACAGTGCCTCATTATGTCAACCCGTCGGTATTTTAACAATGCGAAAAGTCGCATTGATATCCAATTCAGCCGCTGCGCGGTAATTAATGCCCCTTGTAGCCGTCGATTTTTTCGACCGGACCACTAACGACTTTTTCCCCGCGTTTTCTGGACGTTTGTTTATATCGAATCTGTTCGGTCGGAGATTCCGTCAAGCGGCTCGTCCCGACCCACCTTCATTGTTCTTCTCGGCCGTGGGTGCACACCGCATTCCGGCCAAATGATTCCATTATGGGCGGCCAATTAATACCGGCGCATCCATTCCGATCGGTCGCAAACAAAATTCGCTGCGTTTCATTCGTTTGCTACGGTTATTAGTCAAACAGACGGTTGTATTTTGTTGTGAAGCGTCATTCATTATACTTTTCAAAACGAAGTTTTAAAAAGACTATTTTGTATTCGTGTTGCTTTACGAGAGATATTGACTTGATTTTTTTGTGTACAACTTTTATAATTACGTCGCCCTATAGTTTTCCCTTCAATAAATTTTATGTCTACAAAACCCTTTTTGCTTCTGGATGGATGTTTGCTGCACAGAACAAACGACGCGCATAGCAGAGCGGCGCGAGCTAGACGAAGGCCACTGCACCCTGGAGTGCGCTAGTCAGGTAAAGACAGAGATATCTTTAAGTGTGTTAGCCGGTATACTATCATAAAGTAGTCCTTCAAGCAGTGGTAAAAGTGTTTGTAAGAACTCGCAGCACGCGAAATCACGTCACAAAACCCGGGCTTTTCGGGGGTGAGGGCGGAGGCGATTTATTAGCACGGAAAGATCCGTTGGGGAGATATTCGTTTCGTATATCAAACACCAATTTACAACTGTCGCATTTTTTGGCACAACTTCGGGTTCGCGTGTGAACCCCGGGAGAGAGGTTCGTGTGCGTAGTCCTACGAATATTAACGAATCGTGCGCGCGGTGCAGGTAAATTTATGGTCCCGTACCATTTTTACCCAGAAGGTCGTTACACCTGAAACCCCCCCCTCCCCCCGCCTTTGGTCACGTGAGGGGTACCTAAAGTGCGATTCGAAATAACGAGACGTTCACGTGCAGAGGTATGTGGGGCACTAAGTGGAAACTTCTTGTGATGTAGCCTTCTCTATAAAATGACATTCCGTACTTCTATTACATTCGTAATAATGGAGGAAATGCAGCTTTTGTTATAAAAATTCAATTTAGAACGGTGAAGTAATTAAATAGTTTGCTACAAAACCCCTAAGTAACCTCTAAGTAGTTTCGTTGGTATGCGTCCAATCTCATGGATTATTGGAAGGCTTTTTTAAAAATTAAGACCATGGAATAATTTCCTCAAGACCTTGAGAAATTTTGATTCATTTCAGAGATTAAGATGATATCAAGTCAACGGGACCGAGGGTTGTGTGGGTAAAACCCTCGCAGATCTCGTGTCAGCCGGACATTAAACGCGGACCATGGCGAATGGAATAATCCTCAGAAAACTGACCCAAATATTATTTATACTCATGAATACAAATTACCAATGTCGGAGTGGAACGCCCCTCCACCCCCAAGCTGATTTTTTTGTTATGTTACAGGGGAAAGAGGGGGGTAACCTTAATTAAAGGTCGAGCACTCGTTGTGCAGCGCCTCGATCAATATTCAAAGGGACCTAATCGTTTCTTGTTGATGAATAATCATGGCGTTCTGCGGGTGGGAGATCGGGGGGAAGAACCGTAAATTGGGGATCAAAGCTCTCGATTTGCGATTTCACGCGCGGGGGTAATTAATTTCCAATTTGATTGGAGCAATATCGCACAGCGGTGGTTCTTAAACTGCGGCATGTCTTTCGTTGCCTGTCGATTTTAACCTCTTATTTCTTCAACGAGTGAACTTATAATGGCATTTGTATTGAATAATCAAGCTCGAGTTGAGGCTCGCCTTATACTCTTCAGACAAAATTTTAAAACTTTCACTACTGGAAAAATGTAACGAGCGTAAGTGAAGACAGCGCCTTCTCGTAGCGATTGAAGTAAAGCGAGTAGGGAACCGACGTCGGCCAAGGCACTGAACGAATTGCGACTCGACTCACCTAAACTAATGGCGGTGGTCGTTCAATCGCGACTCCTGCGCGGCCTTCCCACTTTCCCCTTGCGTACGGTCGTCGTGGTGGAGGTCTTGAGCAACTTGTGCCAGTCCTGCTCGCAGACCAGGCTCCCTCCGAGCATATAGTAGCGGTCTCCTGGCACCAGGTGGGCTCCGCACTTGCTGCACGCGAAGCACTTGAGGTGGAAGACGTGCAGGGGAGCTCCGGGCTGCTGGGGAGACGGCCCCCCGGACCTCATCACGAACTCGCTCGCCGGGATCGTCTGCCCACACGACGAGCACGCGCCAGAGTTGCCAAATAACCTGCGGGATCAAAAACAACATTTCGATAAAAATCCAGTACTACTGCGTCTGTCGTCGGAGACTGATCGCTGGCATAGTCGAGGCACATGGGTTCTCATTAGATTGGGGTTTTAGAAACGGGCCGTACTTTTTGGACGCAGTTTGCCAGCAGTGGTTGCCACGGCTGCCCGCTGATGGGTTCGCGCCACCCTCCACCCGCACCAAAAGGGGGCTGAATCTTTTTCGTTTCTGTGAGGGTGTGGGAGGATGGAAGTGGGGTGGTAGGATGAGGGTGGTTGCGGGGTGGGGAGGTAGGGGCGGGGGGAGAGGTGGGGGTTAGGAGCGCCGTGGAGGGGTGAGGGTTTGGGTAGGGGGTGGGGGAGGGGGAGGGGGAGGGGAACGGGTGGTAGTAGGGGGCGGAGGAGGGTAACGGATGGGAGTAGGGGGCGGGGGAGGAGTAAGAGTAGGGGTAGGGGGGAAAGGGTGGATGAAGTGGGAGCATTTTTAAGTTGACGTGAGATCGTACGAGAGGACAATGACGAAATACTCAATCGAGAGTCTATGCAAGAAAAACGGTGCGCAAGGAGTGCAAATAGGACGATCCGATATCGAAAGGGCAACGTTGAAGAATCGCCGTCCGCTTTCTCACACTCCCAATAGAAAATCGTTTAGTGCGCAATTAAATCGTGACCGCAATAAATCTCCGCCGCGCCGCGCCGCGCCGCTCCGCAGCGTTGGCCGGGCTATCTGAAGAGGAAATTTCGCATAGCGTGAGATACATAAATGCGAAAGGTGAATAATACTAATTAGGTATGCAGCGGGGACGCCGTTTATTAAAACAAACTTATCTACCGCGGTCGATTATCTCCGGGAGAGAAATGGCTTTAATTAATATAAAGCTCTTGATAGCGCGGAGCCCCGGGTAATTAGTCGACATGACCGCAGCGTGAGACGTCAATCATTCCGATCACGTACCCAAGAGAGACTTCCCAACAACCACCCCTCGTGTTCCCCCCCATCGTTCGACGACCGAACGGACAGACGAAGGGCGAAGGGGGAGAGCGAGAAGAGGGAAAAAAAGGGCGAAAAATAAAACCATCGCGGGCCGTATTCATTATGAGAGCCATTCAAGTGTGGCGTTGCATAAAATTAATTAGCTGCCGTGTACTAGCGTTTTAATAACATCGAGCGACTACCCTGTCACTGCGGGCTGCACTCGTGATTAATGCAGCCACTTTACATTAACAATCCGGTAAATGCAAATTCCCATTTGACGAGAGGAGCATATGTAAGAGTACCATATATTTGCCTCTAATTATTTTGGAGTGGCGGTTACACCTACACGCACCTGCCCCGACGCTTCCACCGGAAACGGGACGACACACAGACTACTAGTGCACCACCCCCGCGCCCCACACCCACCCCTAGCATTAGGGCGACGTGCACTGAGCAATTGGCCCTGCTTCGTCTGGATTTTGCAGATTGGGTTAGAGTGGTGGAGCGGTGCACCAACAAATCATCCCAATCGGTACGTTGCTGTCGAGAACCCGAGGTGTAGGTTCTGTATCGTTCTCTTATTCACATCAATTCATCTCGTTACCTTCGCTTCGTTTAGTAGAAGAAAAACAGAAACCCTTCCTAAAACAACGATAAGTGAGGTTGCGCGCGCAATGCGGTTAAACGCGCGAAGCAGACCTTTAGACCAAGGGACTGCGTATTACACCATCTGAAGGTACGGTCTGCTTCATGGGTTTAACCGTAGCGAATAAACGCATGAGGAGACTTTTGACCTTAAAGTGGGAAAATTGGCTGGGGATGCTCACTGTTCGCTGACGTAGGGGGTGAGATTGTGGAAGGGTAAAACAGACGAGCCGTATTGAAGGGATGCATTGGACCCCCCCCCCCACCTTCGAGTCGTGGTGGAGGAAGTGAATCATCCTGTCAGCTGTCCCGCGTCAGCATTCTCCCCGAAAACCCACACGCAACACAGAAAGACCCCCATAATGGAGTAATTCTAACAGAAATAAGATTATAAATTGAAAGACATTTTAAATTTGCATTTAAATCAGTATTCGTGTAATCGAGTACAGGCGGCGGCGTAAGTCGTTTGTCGTAGCAAGCCCGGTCCTGCCCCTCCCCCTCCGCCCCGAAACTCGCGCCCACCCCCCACAAGGTTTGAGGGCAAGGTGAACCAACCCCGGGTTGATTGCGCCGCGGTCCCCCGCGCCCGCCTCGCCCCGCAGCCGCCGGGGTACGATGTAATTAGAACTATCTTATATTGTGGAAAATACCGCGATTATCCGCGGGCAGTTTCTGATTAACGAATCCAATTATAGTCGCGTTGTGCCGGCGAAATTATTAGTTGTGCCCTTAATTAGATTACGCTGGCAGGGGAGGCCTCGTAGATTGATTGCACCGGGCGAGATGTGGACCCGGGGGCGGTTAGGAGAGCCGGTGACACTTGCACCGATAAGACACGGCACGCCGCCCGCGTTAACGGTACATCTGTGGCCGTATTCTATTCAATTGGAATTCTACTTTCGCGATCGTTTTCGCCTTCCGAAGCAGTGGGGGAACCTTCGTTGCGTTCATTGGGCAAACGCAGCTCCCCCACCGCGTCGGAAGGCGAATGTTATATCAGAATTCTAATGGGATGGAATACGGCCACTGGTCGCGGCAGTGTGGTTCCCCACGCAAAATTAGTGCGTCCTATACTCCTATACTCATTAGGCGTCCGTTGGCTTCGCGGTTGGTACCTCTACGCCGCCATCACAGCTAGATTCGCCATCTCCTGCCGTTTCCGGCGTTATAATCGACTTTCCGGCCTTCTAACCGACTTTCCGGCATTTTCGCCCAATTACCCTGACTTTTAGTGTACCTTCGCAAAGTATAACACCAACCGCCATGCATTCGGCGCCGGCGTCTCGTTTTCGGACAACTCGCGATCGAAACCGCTTTCGCATTCAGACAATTTCCGCGTCCAAATGCGTTCGAACTCTCCGTTCAGCCATCGCATTGTCGTGTCGCGGCGGCAATTTAGGTAAAGATTAAATCGTATTGTACAATTTAGAGAAAAAATATATACCCCGAAGAAAATGTGAAAGTAATAGGGACTATTGGACCAGCGAGGGACGAGGTGCTTAGTGAAAACGCGAGGGGAATGGGGGAGGCCGTAGAATCGGATCCCCTTGTCCGGCTACCAATACGAGGAGCATCACACGCAAGCACTCAGTCGTCAGCTTAACTTTTAATGAGGCGAAATTCACGGGTGGAGGGAGCGAGGGAGGCGGTGGGTCGGGTCGCTCGGTCGGTAATGATCGGCGCAACAAAATTGCAATTTGCGTGAAAAGTTGTAGCTAAATAATTGCGAGGGAGGCGAGGCGGTACATTAGCATAGTCAGTAGTCACGACGTTGCCGCCGCTGGCCCCTTTTGCGCTCTGAGTGACAGACAAGCCGGCGCGGCGTCGTGGAGATAGCCCGAGTACACAGCCTCTGTCAAACATCCTCCCAATTAGTGGAGTTCTGGATTTATTACGGGCGCATGTTAAAATAGACTCAGATGTTTACTTTATTAGCGGTGTTTATTATATAAGTCCTGCGTTCGCAGATAATTGAGAACGTCCGGGCCAATTAAGGCTAGGTCCGGGGCCTCATTAGGGCCGTGGCGGCGGTGCGGGCGGAATCCCGGCGCTCTGAAGAAACGTCGCTTCGAGAATTGTCCGCCGCCAACGGTGGACGTATGGCCGAATTAAAATTGATTCGGAGAAACCTGCGGGTAATTGGGGGACTGTCGGTGTTAGGAGTCTTTTAGAACAAACACCGGCGACGCGATTTGTGGTGGCGGTTGGACCTTGATTCTTCCCACTCAGAACACCGACCCCACTTTGAAAACCCATCCTATCCACTTACGGTACGGTCTCCTTAACGCGTTTAACCGCAGCGGTTGGCCGCAATGCGCGCGCGTCCTCATTTAGCGCAGTAGTGGGAAGGAGATGCACAGAATCCTTACATTTCTCTTCCTACAGCAGTGATGGATGCGCGCGCCGTTCGTCCAACCGCTGCGGTTAAACGCGTGAAGGAGACCTTACCTTTAGTCCCAGGCAAAGAGTAGGTAATAGTAGGTAATGGTCCCAGGTATATGTGCAACGCGTTGCGAGAAACGAGACATCCTCCCCACTAGGAATATACTGCAGGCCATACTATTTAGCCACTCTGCAAGCGGATGGTTATTTAATAATCCACGAAAAAGCCCGCACTTTAAACTTACAGGGCTAAAAGCATCCAATAAATTATGCGGATGCTCCATTAACTGCACACTAAAGGCGAAAAAACCCTCCGTAAAATCAAGATATCCGACAACGGGTCGCTCGACCTAAGAGGGTGTTTTATTAAAAGGCGCCCCTACACCCCCCGCACCCCACGGAGTCTGGCGGGCTCGGGTCGGGCAGACGAGGCAGCAGACGCGCGGTTAAAAGGAGGAGGCTTCCCTGCAGAAAAATGAACTTTGACAGTGCTAAATGAGGAATTATATGCACCTCTCGGTCGCACTCGGCAAATGTATGCAAACGGTGTTACGAGGAAAGTGGGCATGTAATTGGTCCCCGCCGCGACGCGTCTATTGATTGAGGCCCCTGGCGCGGGCTGGAATCGAGTTAGGCAGTTGTTCCCCAGAGCCACCCTCCCGGCCACCTTGCCAGCCCCAACGCTGCAGACACCCCACGCCACCTCCCGGCCACAGCATCCACCCCCTCAGCTTCCCTGCGACCCTCGCGGCGCCCACCGCCCCCTCGAGCTCGCTCGCCCCGGCCGGCGGATCCGCCACCCTCCGCTGGATCCGCCACTCTTCGCCGAATCCGCTACCCTGGACCAAAGCAGACAGCAGCACTTCTTTTTGTCCCCCTTTCTTGTCCGCCTTTCCCTTCCCGACATCCCACTTACACACTTTACAGGTCCCGTTCCTTGGTGGAAAACCGACGCTTTCGATTGTTACCTGTTGGTTTTTCCTTCGTGATACTCGCACACTTGGTACCTTCCATTCTTAATTCACTGACATTTTCCAGTCGTGGTACTTGCAATAATCTCATGGTATTAGACAATGACCAGAGAGGAAATACTAGTTGGATGGCATATTTTTTTACAATTACCATCACGAAAAAACAATACACTCTTTGAAAACTTCGTCTGGAGGAGTCTAACGAGCGCCGTAATGTTGCCAGCTTGCGGGTCTCTGTCGCGTGCTGCTGGCACCACCGCACCGCCACCATTCCCGGGATAACGAGCTCTCTAAAAGCTTTCCACTTATCGGGGGCGTTTTCTTTCACTTTAAGAGATGATTACCTGTGCTATTGGATTCCGGAAACGTGTAATTGGGATCCGCGGGGTAATTCCCACCACCAACCAGAGTCTATAGACTTTACTGCCAACTAAATCCGCCCCGCGCTCTTTCGTTCGACCGAACGGAGCTCTCTCAATTGAAATGCATCGGAGGATTCGGCTCGAACTGATCGGAATGTTCATTTCAAATTCATCTGGACATTAGTCTAGAACTCATGGGAATATTCGTTACTAACTCTTTGGAACTTTAATTTCAAACTCTTCGGAAATTCGCCCTGATGGGTTCGCACCGAACCCATCGGGGCAGTCGTGGCAACCACTGCTGGCGAACTGACTAATGCGGTAGTCACAACCAGCAGTCCGTACGTCCGTATTCCGCAACTCCGTCACACCGCAACGGACCCTCCCCAGCCGGAGCCAATCGGCAGAAACATATTATCCCTACTCTCTGGGCACAGATGCCGAAGTTGTGGAATACGGGCTACGGATTGCTTATTGCGTCGAGGTCGTAAGATAGAATTGGGCTGGTACGTGGCACGGAAGGTGGACAAAACAGCTGGAGTGACGATATAAAATGTATGACTGGCAATTAGATTCGAAGAGCTCCAGATAAAAAGGAGTGGACAACCATTAGGGAGGCTTACGCCCATCAGTGAACGCTAAGGGCTGAAAGATGTTTATGAAAATGAGATGTCGTTTTACTGAAGCCTACCATGCGTACGAACTTCAATGAGCGGTAGTGCCTAAGAATCTGAAAAACGTTGTGCTAGCAACAATCCGCCCGTACCCGCCGAGAGAAAGAGAAGATTGGCACGGGAAAACAAGAGCAAAGAGGAATCCGCGAAACGGGCGGCGTCACCGTCGCGGAATCAAAACGCACCTAACGAACCAAAAGCGCGGCACAATCAAAAACTACCGTTCGTTGTTTCGAAATGGGGAAAGCAAATCGCGTCCGCACGATAAATCCCATTCTGCGTTCCCGTGTGGGTGTGTGTGTGTTAGATATCGAATTAGAGGGCCGACCGCCTTGAATTTGGGTGCGCATACCTGAGCGAGTGTTAACGTAGTCACTTTGCACGCATCCGCACTAATGCAATCCGTAATCAGCCTTTGTGCATTAGCCCTTTATTCCATTTCCCCGAGGGGAGAGGGGAACAGCTTGGGGGGTGGGACTCGATTGGATAACAAGGGGGAGGCTTCGTAAGCGTCTGTCGAGGTCCCGACTGTAGCGGCACAGACGGTGTCTGATTAGGATGGTGACCAAATCTTTACTTTTGTCGTTATTCCCTTTTTGTGAAGGTGTTCGCCAGAACCATCGATTAATCTGATATAGGGTGTTCATTGAGAACTGTAAATGAGGATAAGCCTTCCCACGGAACACCGTTTTATTCCCCCTGAATCGCATGCACCTCTATGACCCAGTTTCTCAAGGGTTTTCTTAAACTTGAGTTTGTCTTAAATTGCCATTTGGACATTTGGCATTGGGATGCGTAAGGGAATAAATGAACCGGGAAATGAGACAGCTGAGGCAACAAGATGGGCAAGAGGACGAAATGCCTAACAGCATAAGATGAGCGAAAGGTTGAGAAGGGGCGTGTGGGCGAAAGAAGGGGTGCAGTGGGGGGGATGGCGGCGACGAGAATGACGGGCTCGGGGCACAATCAACCCCTGGATGCATCCAATCAGGCCAACCTCTCCAATAAGACCTCCACCCGCGCACTACCTTGCCGGCAATCAGCCTATTCGAGTTTATGCGAGTTTCCCTTCAGTTGTATTTCTCTCCGTGTATGTGTGCATAAGCATGCGAACGCCGGCGTGTCTGTGTGTGCGGACGTGGCAAGAGCGCGCCGCTTTACGACACCCAACAAATTGAGTTTTCGCCAAAACAATAATAAATTGTGTCCGGTGACGCGGGGCCTGATGGTGCGCAGAGGGTGAGCAGGGCTGGGCTGGGTCGGGCCGAGCCGGGCCGTGGCAATTTCGCGGGATGCTGTCAGGAGCCGCTTATGAGCGAGTCACGCTCGCAATCAGCCCGCGCCAGAATGACAGACGTGAACATAATTTGACAGCAAATAAGAGAGAGCAGGGGGATGGATAGAGGGGAGGCGGATCGGGGTGGAAGGAGTTGGGGGATGCGGATGGAAATGATTGCGAAGGGGGAAGAAACGATTAGGTAATCTAATAGAAGCTGCCACGTCACGGCGAGGTGGTGGGAAACACCTAAAATACTGATTGGTCTTGATTGACTGCTACGTGCGTCGCCCTCAGACGCGGGCGTCAAGAAATTTTCAATAAAACTCTGGGGAATTCAGGGCCCTCTCGCTATTTTCACCCTGAAAATGCTCGTGAAGTTGCGTGGGACCGATTGAGACTTCTCCAGAACAATACAAATTTCATCATAGAGGGAGACTGCATCTCCCTACTTCTCCTAAGTTACGATGCCTCAGAACTACAGTAGGAACAAATTAGTTTATTTTGCAACCCAAGGTAGTCTTAAATGAGGATGCGCACGCATTGCGGCCGACCGCTGCGGTTAAACGCGTGGAGACCGTACCTTTAAACGGGTGAAGGAAACCGTACCTTTAAACGCGTGAAGGAAACCGTATCTTCAAACAGCACAATTTGAGGAGGAAGAGGGTTTTATTCTCTAGCCGAATCCCCAGGAAAAGTTATCGCAAGAAAATCCTAATGATCGAACACTTTAATCACGAAGCCCCGACGACCTCCCATTTAAATAGGTGCTAAAATGCATAACACCTAACGTACACATCCCGAAGTTCTTAAGGAGCCCGCCAGGCGGCGCCACGCCGCAAAGCCGATAGAAATGTGTGGGCAAACTTCGCTGACAGCGTCGTCGCTGCGACGCTAAGTGAATGCTAATCGTCGCAATCTTTAGAGGTCTTGTAAATAACTTTACACAATAATCTTTCTCCCACTGACACGGAAAATAGAAAATCGCGCCATCCGACGTCGCGGTGGCGCTGAGCCAATAAAGCGTGGCAGACGCGACGCGAGTACGGAAGGACGGGTGGGGGGCTGGGGTGATGCTCGCAAATCGGTCACGTGGTTCATTACGATCGAAACCTGGGCCGATTAGGCCCTTTTGTGGTTCGACCCTCGTCACGACGCATCGATCTGCAGTGCGGTTTGTTTTAGACCGTCTAATTTATTAGCGGAACTTGAATACGCGTCGCGACTTGTATCGATCCGGACGATGGCCACAACCCTCTCCGACGCTCTCTCACCCCCGCGGACCACTCGAGCCCGTTGAAAATTCAAGCGGCTAATAAATTCAGACAAAAACTTTATTCAAATGACGCCGACTGCTCGGCTCGTGGGACCTCGAAAGGGCCAGTTTTGCAGTTTCCACCTAACATTTCGAAACGGCGCGTGAAAATAATCATTGCTGAACCGGACGACCGCCACGAAGTTAAATGGAACGTAAAACGTCTATGGGATCGTTTTCCCAAACAAACTGAAATATTACCACCATAATGATGACGGAAAGTGCGAGAACATACGCGTCGAGGCGTTACCTAAAAACGAACGCAACGTCCGCATTTTCCCCGCCAGAGCGCGAACTAATATTATAGTTACGCGTCGCCGCCAGGCCTCAAAAATAAATCGCCTAATGCAATAACCATCGACGTAAATCCAAACGATAACAAATGAGGACAACAAACAGGGCAGCGTGTAAAACAAGCAAGTGGGATCACGCCGCGCCGCACAGCATTTTGCACGCCTCGTAACCGCCGCGTACACCGAGTGACCCATAAAAGCGGCTGCGAAGGCGGAGGTGGCGTACGTAAAAGCGGGACGCGAGCGTATAAAATTCTCAGGTGCATATTTACCTCATATAGTCCTGTTTGCAGAGAATCATGCCGCCCTTCGTGAAGCACGACGTCCCCAGGTCCGCCAACATCGCGGCACAACAGGAGCACTTCAGGCAGCCGTTGTGCCAGTAGCGGTCGAGGGCGTGCAGGAGGAACCGTTCCACTATCTTCCCCCCGCATCCCGCGCACACCTTCACCGTGTTGTTGTTATTGTTGTTGTTGACTGTGTGATGGGGATGGTGCTGGGAGTCGGGGGGGCCGCCCGCGTTGCTAAACGCCGGATGTTGGTGGTGGGCGTGCTGGTGGGGATCGTGGGGACCGCCGGGGTGGCCTGAAATTCCGTCCCAACCTGCTGTTCTAAATCACGTCTCCTTCATGCATTTATGCGCAGCGGTTGGCCGCTGGACGCACGCAACGTGCAATAGCAGGAAAACAAGTTGCGCGCGCAGTGCGTCCATCCGCTGCGGTTAAACTGGCGAAAGAGATCGCACCTCAAGGGTTGTCGCACTTTAGAATTAGTTACAGCGAAAAAAATCATTCTCCACCTTTTGCAAGCATTTTTCTCCCTACCGTCTGAACTAATTTAGGGTGCGTTCGTTTTACCGCAAACCACTGCGGAAAAACGTGCGAAGAGACTCCACTTCAAGGAAGTAGAACGAATTTCCAGGCGATAAAAACAGCATGAAAACGCACAAAAAATAATTAACTTCCCGAGGAATTCCCCCATGTTTACGTTCACCACTAATCGGAGCAAACGCACATAATTTGAGATTACGAAGCTTTGGAACGTTTCGCGCGGAGACAGTAACAAATGAGTCGACATTCCGTTCTAATATTTGAAATTGCCGCGCAATCGGTAGCAACATTTTTCAGGGGCTTTTTTGGGAAGTACCGTGCGTGACACGCCACTTTTTCTCCACAGTCACGTAAATGGAATCTGTGAACTATAGGGTACTATCTTCAACTACTAATTTGGTACCTACATACAACGATAATTGGAATTGCAATCTACTTAATCTGTACTTGTACTTGTACTATACTATTGAACAATTAGACGTGTTGTCGGCGTTGAGTAAGTGGGCGCACGACACGAATCGGATGTGCTAGTCCTAGTAGTACATAGTAGTCAAATATCGAAGGGGAAAGAGCAGTTGTGCCAAACACGAGTTGGATGTGGTCATACCTAATGGTCCGATTCCGTGTCCGTTGCTGGCGACCCGATGCATCTGCGAGTGGACATGCGGGCCTCCTGGACCGGGGTGTCCGTGGTAATTGTTGTCCGGCGAAGGAGGATGCGGAGACGTCAACTCCGGCCCACCGTAGGGATGATAATGCGGGTTCATCGCTGCAAGTGCGCTGGCGGCCAGCTTGACGGCGAGAGCGCTTTCCGCAGCGCTTACCCTTCAACCCAATAAGACTCCCCTGGACCTTGAAACTTTACTGCCACACTGCTGCTCCACACCTGGAACAAGAGAGCGGAACTTTAGAGCACAGAGTTGTGACGGGAACATCGGTGTTGTGACAATGCGTTTAGTTGTTTAATTCGGACGAAGCCGGAACTACATCTTAGCATAGACGAAAAACAAATTCCTCTCAAGCAATATTCGCCGCTTGAAAAAATTCCAAACATTTCATCGAACTTGAATTCGAATCCACAGATATTAACAGCAGATTGCTTCGCTTCGTTTAATGATGTTGCGCGCGCACTGCGTTCGTCCGCTGCCCTTAAACGCGCAGAAAGAGACCCTAGCTTTACCATAAGAATGGGATACTTTACAGATGCTCAGGCGAACACCACACAAGGAATACATTAGATACGCCATAACGAAGTGTACAATGGATAAACTGAAGGAAAGACAGCAATGAAGAGACCAAACCACTGCGCTAGTGCTCAGGTAAGGATGGGAATCGTTTGAACAAATTCCAGGAAGAAAACGTACTTACAGTTAATATTTTCCCAAATTCAATGAAGTCCCTCCCAATGAAGGTTATGAAAGAAACATCACCAGTGCAAATTTGCCTCCCGCAGCCTCCCTCACCGCCCCATCCACCCACTTATCGCTAGGGGTTTTTAGCGTCGGCAGTGAACCTTTTCTTACCCCTTTTCTTGCCGTCTCCTTTCCCCTCAGCGTACTAAAACCCCCCCACCTCCCCCCCCCAGAACCCGCCCGCTCGATAATGTAATTAGGCCAAAAACCGCAGGCGAAATTAAACGCGAAAACTGAATGAGAATGCCAGTCTAATTAGAATGAGAGCGCGAGTCTCGGGGAGTTTTCCCCTGAATCATTCCCCTACTTTAACAACACGTTCAATTTACTGGAGGGAGCCACCATCGGAGGATTGTCTGTGTAGAATCGGGAGGATTCGTAATTGCCTTGCCGTAACGCACACAGGTGCATCTCTTCGGACCGCGCACGCCCCGGCGCGTTTCAACACCAATTAGACACTAATGATGCCCGATATGCCCCCCTAAATCATGTCTCGGGAGATGTGGGCCCTTTATACCTCACAATTCAAATATTTACCTAATGAACGGGCGAGGTTGTCGTCGGCGCGGACAAAAATATACAAATATTTTAATGAGATAGCTCCCCGGTCTTCTAGTCGAGGTGCACTGCCTCACTCCACTAGCTAGTGCTGCCCCACTCAAAGCACTCAGAACAGCGAAATCAACTCCAATTTCAGGGTAAACCAACTGCAAAGGAAACAAAGCTCGCCTCTCTCGGCTTAATTTCATCAGAAACTCAGACCTGCCCCGGGGAAACCTTGCACCGGATAATTTCAATCAGGGCTCTTATTAATCTTCGTTAAAAGTAAAAACTACCTAATGAACAATTAAAACGGGCCGCCCGCCCTCCCTTTGAGATCTCGATCGGCGGCGTCCGCCTTCAAAGAACCTCATCGGTTCACCAATTGAAATATTAACGGGACGTAGGTACTTCGACGTTTCCGCCGTTTCGTTGCTATTCCCATTCGCATTCCCATTCCCCTTCCTCCAATCAGAACGTTGATCGCTCAACTGACCCATAGAGGGCTGGTGTAATAACTAGTTTCACGGCCAGCGGACCATTTAATTAGTTATAATAAGCGGGTATGTCTGTACAATCGCAGCGAGCTTCAGACGCCGATCTACATTTTTCTGCCACATCGTTCGCTCTTTTCCACGGCACTTTCATTTTTAGTCGGAGATGTCCGGCATTCTTTGGCGTCGCGAAATTTTTTTAAGGGCGAGGGAACCATTTACACTGGAGGACTATAGGCAAAACAATGTTGAGGACTATAGGCAAAAGAATGTTGAGGACTAAAGGCAGAACAATTTTGAAGACTATAGGCAAAAGAATGTTGAGGACTAAAGGCAGAACAATGTTGAGGACTATAGGCAAAATAATGTTAAGAGCCAGAAGTAAAATAATGTTATGAGCCCGAGGCAAACTAATGTTAAGATGATAAAAACGCTATTTGAAGGGTAAATTCAGCACACATCGTCTCAATTGAGCTACATAGCAGATGTTGAGTCAGCGCTGCTTATTAAAACCTAAACCAGGCTAACAAAAGGCCGATCTGTACAGAAGCACATCCAAATAGGGAAAACAAGACAACCGATTCTCAGATAGTATTGTCCCGAATTTGGTCTTAATTGGTATTTCAATTTCTTTGTAGACATTAACTAATCGATCAAAAAATTCTCCTGAAGGGAAAGTTTACATTAGAAAGTTGTCAATAATACATACTTGATTTTCGTGCAATCACGAAACCGATTGAAATGACAGTAGAAATAATGTTGATAATATACTCTTTTGAAAACAACCTTTTGAAGAAGATAACAATATACTCTTTTCAAACTACGTTTTGAAGAGGACAGATACTGAAAAACGCATTAATTTTAAAAGTACCATTCGTGAATCTTCCCTAATGACCCGGCCCAGCAGGACGAGCTCCGAACTGCCACTTTGTAAGGTTTACGGGTTTCAAGAGCCGCCCTTGGAAATCATTCCCCTGAAGAACAATCGCACAGGTAAAATATCGAGTACAGGTACGTCTGTAGGTGAAACCTTCCCGTGGCTGTTATTATGTCGGTAAGTGGGGCCTACAAATTACCTACTCCGACGGTGAAGATCAGCTGTAAATAACGTTTGGCGGTGCCCCTACGGAGACGCCCATCCTTGGAGATTGAACGGATCAAAGGTGGAGCTGGGTTTGCTCGCACGGAACGAAGCCAACAAAAACACTACACCCTTTTGAAAATTCGTTTCGATATACTCTTTTAAAAATTTGTATACAGTTTGAAAACTTCGTTTCGAAGAGCATAACAATATACCCTTTCAAAATTTCATCTCGAAGAGTATAACAGTATATCCTTTGAAAGCCCAACGAAGAAATGTTGGTGAAGACTAATTGTTGAGAACGGACAAAAATTCAAGGATAATCGTATTTGGAAACGCTCGCGAATAATTCTCATCGAGTTACCAAAACCAAAAAAAGCAGAAAAATCAACCACCGCGCCCGATACGGCCGATATCCTCCCGAAGACGTACGAGAGCGTAGGCTAACTGAAAATTATTGTGGGCCGTGTATCGGAACAATTTTCACGTAGCGAGGCGAAGCCGTGCATTATTCCTGATTCCCCCTGATTTAGATCTTCGCGATTGCAGTGCACAAATCATAATCACGCGGCGGAAAGGGGGAGAGAAGATGATGCGGAAACGCGAGGATGATGGCAATTACAGATGGAAAAACAAGCCTGAATTACAGGTGTTTTTATTGAATTATGTAGTGGCGTTCCTCTTTTTGGGCCGGGTCCGCCGGAGACCGGCGGTTATAAACATGCCGGCTGGAAAATATTATTTTTAATCTGGCTCTCGCAGGTCGGGGATAGTTGGAAAAGTACGTCGACGAGTCGAATTTCCCGCTCAATTTTCGGTTGGCGTCACTTTTTGTCGCCTCGTCGCTATTCATCATTAGCCACAGACAGTTCGTTATAGTTTTGCGGTCACAGATTAATTTTCCCGTGGATCCGCGTCTCTTCCAGACTTGACTAATAGAAATTATGAACCCATCGGGGTAATCGAACTTCGCCCAAAAAAAGAGCGCGCCATCGAGTTCTGATCTGGAAGTGACTGCCGCTTTTGCTCTAGTTTCCGTGCCGGAATCACTGAGTTAGTTATCGAACGCGTGCGTAAGAATTCTCCCTTAGAGTATATGCAACAGCGAGAACTATAGATAGATGGACTGAAAGAACGATAAGATGAAAGTAGAGAAAGAAATATAGTGAAGGGGGACAGAAAATGAGGAAGAAGTATACAAAGAATATAGGGAAATATAGGTAGATAGAAAGACATATAAGGGTTGAAAGAAAGAAGGACAAGAACAGACAGAAACTTGTAGTATCAATGAGTGGTATTGGCAATATCTTGTTGCGATCTACTGCCGCCTAGATTGAGAGGGCGAGGGTGAGCACTAGAGGGCGTACAAGTTATTACGAGCTCGGGGGGTGGGAATGGCTATTTTATCGAGTGAAGGGGGGGAGGGAGAACGATTTTTTCCGTATGGGAACTGTAATTATGTTAGTGCTCGGGAAGGGGAAGCGGTAATTGGTTTTTAAAGCGAGCTCGGGCCCTAAAAAAGAAAATTGCGAAATTAGATATCGGGCACTTTTAGCGTCGAAAAATTAGATTGTAATTAAATTTGCAGGGCCGCCAGGAATTTGATCAAAAAATGGCGCCCGGTGTAGCGGGGGTGTTTAGGTGATTCATTCGTGATTTGCTGATGGCGCTTCAAACCATTTATCTGGAATTTATTTAGCGGTTGGTACCTCTGACACTTTGGACGTAGCATTCGTTCGCGGACTTCGCATTATTATATACCCTTGAAAAATTCCTTCTGCACGCCTGAATCCGTGATTTTCTTATTGGTTCCCGCAATTAGTTGCGTGGACTTCTGGTGAAATCGAACCATAAATCTGGTGACAATTGCTTTTGAGCCGAGAGGTACAATGGGACAAATGGAATACCGTTATGCACGTGGGTTACCTGCGGACCGGGGCTGGGAGGAGAATGAAAGCCCTAAAGTGAGTCGTGCAGGTATACAAGCACTTTAGGGGTTCTTGTTGGACTTTTCGTGCTCTTGAAGGTCTGAGTTGTATATTTTGGATTGCGCTCTTCGAACTACATTAGGAAACATACTGTTTTAAAACTTCGGAAAACTATAATAAACTTCATTTTGGCAAATATAGAATAAATTTTTCACAGTTAAAAAGATTATAAAACTTAAAGTTAAAGAATATAATAAAAATGAAGTAGTATGCAAAGAAGCTCCTCTTGTCGGGGAAAATTTGTTGGTGTAAATTCCCAGACGAAATTTTTGTAACTAACAGAAATTTGCAACTAACAGAAATTTGGTGTGTGGCAATTCGCAACGTGAATTCCAACAAGAGAACTTGCACAACACCTGGGAAAATTGTACGAGAGCTAGGTGATAAATCAAACGGCAGAGCGATTAATCAATTCGAAAAGGACAAAGGCAACGTAAGCAAATTAACGCGTGATAGGAGCAGGTAATAGGATTGATCCTGACCAATTACCTTCTTATAAGTGGCGGATATGCACGCCCCGGTATCCTTGCAAGTCCATGGTTCGAACGCCACGAGCCGAATGAGGTCCACTCAATCCGAGCACAAACAAACACTCCACTTGGAGTGTCGAACGGTGGAAAACTCTCAACACGAACACAAGTGGCAGATTAGTAGATCTAATCTGGGCAGAATTTTATCGCCGATGTGCACGAGAGAAGAGCACGGGCGAGAGTTGGGAGAGCAAAGAGGAGAGAACGAACGAACGAACACACACAGTTGTTGCCTGGCTGCCGGGGTGAGCGTTATTGGGAAGCAATTTGTGAATTGTGGAGCTCTAAGCCGAGGGGGATGCAACCCCATTAGATGGTAATATTTCAGGTGGTGGGGGTAGCCGGCAGACACAATACGTTTCCCGGTAACTTTTACCTCATTTGCTAAAGTGAGTAAATTATGGCAGCCTCCTAGGGAAATTGTTTACTTAGTGGATGTCTGCGACAAATTGACTTGTATTCTGCGCGCTCCCTCTGAGGGGCGCGCTCAGGCCTCACGGAAACAATTACTCCGGTCAGGAATAATTGATGTGGCTAAATTGACGGGCGGAATTTTTGAGGAGGTTCCCTGCACTTTCATAGTCCTAGCCGTTCATAGTCCAACAACATAGAATAGTGCATTTTTACGAAGCCTATCTGAATTTCAAATGGACCCTGCTTGTAAAATTTATCCTACCACAGACTAGACAACAACAGTTTTTCAATATGTATATGATCATACCTCTCTGTTAATTATCTCATCATTATTATACTCTTCAAAACGAAAGTTTCAAAAGAGTATATTGTTGTTGGCGCCAATAGAAGCATTGGACGCCGTGCATCCCTTGCCGACTGCGCCAACAAACACTAACCAGAATGGATAAGGCACGGGACGTCCTCCGTAGCATTCCGCAAACAAAGTATCCTCACATTTAATGGCGTAATTAAAAACATTTAAAAACACACCAGGCCGGGGGAGTGGCCGCAAACTTTTCCAATTCACCCGCTAAGTACTCCGCATAAAAATACGTATGCAGGGGCCGGTAAAAAAACGGTCGACGGTGCGGTGCATCCGCGTAAAAAGTTGCACTTCTCTAAATGGGAGGTTCATCTGCAAAAATTCACCACATCGCGAATTACCATTGTTACGCTCCGCAGAAGCAAGTTTTTATTATCTTGGTCGGAAAATAAAAATTCGAACCGTGCGGCAAGCGCTCGCGCACGCCCGCCCGGGTGGGGGAAGCGAAAATATTTTTTGAACTAATTTGAAATGCCAATTGCTCTTAGCAGCCGTTCCCTAGTCCATTAGCACGAGGCATTAGCGTCGCTATCGCGTTACCCGTTTTTCGGGATTTGATTGCAATTTTTTTGACCGGGAGAGCGGCGCTTTTTGGCCTGCAGCGCCAGAGAGACCAAACTAACTTCAATGGGTAAAACGATATTTGCCTTCGAGTTTTTTTCCGACTCGGGTTACACAGTCGCAAACAAACATAATTCGATTTGGATAACGCGAAAAGTCAGGTTTTTAGAGCGCGAAAGCACTCAAGACCAAGTGAAACTTCAAAAGTTCCACAATAGTAATATCGAGAACTAGATATTACCGGGAGAAAATATAGAACACCCCCTCCTTTATATGTGCGAGCATAAGTAAATGTATGCAAATGCAATTTTCAATCCTTCCACGCCATCTTTTGATGTTGTGCACCGTCGCGGCCTCAGTCTGCAGAGGACTTGAAAAGTTGTTCGGGGAAAAGCACACCTCGACTCTTGCACCAGGCGCAACCCTCGGGCTGAGGCTGAGGGAATGCGAATGGGGTGTTTTCAGGTGTTACTGGTGGCGGCCAGCCGCGCCCCGAACGAGCAAATAAGTGAGGAAGAACAACTTCTGATGGCATTAGCATATTTCCTGCGTTCGGACCCATCTGCCGCGCGCCACTTTTACAGTCCTCCGGGACACGCGGGATAAGGAGGAGTTTTTCCATAAACGAGCACGGATACCGTACGTTCAGTTTTAGTGTTTGTAATTGGGATTTGCATAATTCGTGGAGTCCGGGATTTAATATCGGCGCGCCCGGAGAAGAAGGGAAACGGTGCCGGTTGTGGGGTAGTTCTGACTGAATGCTGAATAAGGTGGCTCCAACATTCGACCGATCTAAACAGGGTAACTGGAAATTTTCCGCGCTTCTCTTGTAACTTATTGTGCTCTACAAAAGCAGTTTTAATTTTTGTGGAAATGACGAAGTCGATTAAGGTCTAACGGTCAATAAGACAATAAAATGTAATACCTACAGGTACTGTGCAAAATGTTGGTGAAAATGCTTATACTTTTATCTAATAAATTATCCAGATATTGTTTCAAAACCCATGTGAAGAAAAGATTCGAAACGATGCTCGGTGTCGGCCAGTAGATAATGAGAACGAAGGGGAATCGCGGAAAACGCGGACCCGCAGACAAATCAACACCACATCGCGAAGACGTCTCGCGATACAGATGCCTGCAATTCTCCCATCACTCAGACGGAGTAATTTTCTATGTTTTTGCTGCAGTATCGCGGCGAATGCTGCGAATGGCACGGTTCATAAACCATGAAATTAAATGGGAAGAACGCACACGATGAATTACTGAACACGGCATTAGATGGAGCGTCCTTTAATAAATTACCCCGCGCGTATACCCGTGTACACCTGCGGCGATAAAAATTTCATTGGTGGAATTATGCACGTCTGGAGCGGAATCTCGAGACGTAATTACGCACTTCGTTGGCGCATTTCACACTGGATAACCACTCTTTAATTTTATTAATATTGATAAGTAGAAACATATTTCACGTTCCCTTCGCTCATTGAGTCAGTCACCGGGACGTAAACCTCAAGTTTCCTTCAGTCATGACCGAAATGTGAAATAGTTTCCCCCAGTCGTGGTCGAAATGTAAAATATAATTCTTGAACCCTTCAACTCATATAACGTTACGGATCCCGGTCGTTCCTTGACGACCGCCGTAGTTAAAGTGTTAGAAATATTAATTATTATTCTCAACATAGACGGAAATTGTTTCCTGATTTTAATTGAATAGGATTCCCAGCCCGAGCAATTTATAGTGTACACCGTTTATGCAACGCGGGATGAGACAATCTTGAGAGGCAAAGGCCGGTTCCGTTTCAACAAACATCCCCGGGAGACGAGTTGAACTCATAACTACAGGGGAATCAATTAAGATTGCAATTAATTCCTCGTGAAGCGAAGGCAAAAACTAATTTCATTGCGGGGCACAAAGCATAATTAAACGTTTTGTTTTCAACCATAAAAATCTCGAGCGAACGTTTCCCGACGCCGGTAATTGATTCGTTTTTATTTCGCCATTACGAGGCGCGATTAGTCCGAATCGAACGAATCTCTTGTGCCCGTTTTATGGAATCGCGTGAACGATCCGCGATTTGTTCGCGAGAAATTGGAGCGAAGTTGCGTGGGAAAGCAGTTAACAACTTTTTCCTCAGTACACCGCACAAAACGATTAATTTTTACTTCGACCGCGGTTCGGGTTGCCTACGTTAGAGTACAGCGCTCACAGCAGAGACTTGCCGGTGACCTTGAATCTGGCGCAGGTAGTAGAATGGCTTGGGAGATTAGAGTCCTATAGTGCGGTCAACCGCGCAGCTTTCCTCAGCGGCAAGTGTCGGCTGTGAGGTTTGTAGCATCATCTTTCACTGGTGCACAGCTTCCTTGGGTCATAGAAAAAAATATATCGTGCGTTCAAAACGCACGTTATAGAACAAAAATGGTATCTAACCTGTAATTTGACCCATATTTGTTTAATTGGGCTGGCTGTTATAGGGTAGTTCACTTTCCCTAAGGAATTTTCGACGTGCAATTTTACTTTGAGCTTGGGGTTTGCGCTTAGGGTTCGCGCTTAATGGGTGACGCGCCATTTTTTTTTTACCCAAGGCGGTGCCCCCTACTTCATTAAACATGTAAACGCACCTCGCCATAAAAAGGCAGCCCATCATACCTAATTAAATTATATCTATTCCCGTCATCTCGTCCTCTCCTCAGCCACCCAGGAGCCAATGAGCGCGGTGTTTTTTTTTTCTTCGGCCTCGCGACCGCAATTGTTTCATGCTAATGAGGGGGGAGGTCCGCGTCGCGCCGCGCCGCGTCCGCCCGAGCCTCGGGCGTTTCGCGCTCATCCTCGGGCGGACGGAGCCCGAGCCCGGGGCCAATAAACAATCCATGCTACGTGCCTAATTAGCGTGCACTCTGACTGGGTGATGTCTTATTTCGCGTGCGTGACGCGCGTGCATTGCGTGTCCAAGAATGCTCGTGTGTGGCGCCCTTATGCGAGCGGCCGGTTCCACCGTCAGACGGCGCTGCCCGCCAAGCAATTCCATCGGGAGGCCGTAACTTGCGCCGCGTGAATCGCTATAAAATATCCGCAATGTTATAATTATTGATTCGGACCGCGTGCACGTGATCCGATTTAATGGTGCGCTTTACTAATTGGGACCCGGCGCTCGGAGACCGATGGGTGACGGGTTAATTGTCGCCTTAAGTTATTTGTCATAAGGATGTTGCTTGTGCGTTACACCACAGACGAGTATGCGATATATAATTATTAGTCTATGGTTACACTAAAAAGTGCAGTCGGACACGGACTCGGAACTATTTGGAGTAACTAACCTTAAATCTTACAAGAATCTGAACGAATATTTATCAACACCTCCACCGAGTATTTTTATACTCTTCAAAACGAAGTTTTCAAAGAGTATATTGTAATAAAAAACGCAAACAGATAGATTTAGAGAAGCCTCGAGGCACAGACTAAGGAAAGTACATTATCTAGTCTGTGCTTGAGGGGATAATCGGTCTCATTACGACCCGTGGTAACCCAGACTATGCGTCGCGTTCTAATGTACCACCATTACCGCAAGCTGGGGCCACCTTTTGATCACAAGGAACTCCACGGAATGTTACGTGACGAAGTTGCTGCATCTTCCCTGTGCGTTACGTAAACGACTCGTAGATGTAAAAATTTAAACAATCCACCTCTAGACCACACAGATATTAGGCATGCCAATGGACCAATTGGACATACCATTGGACCAATTATTCATAACATTGAACCACTGGACCAATTGGACTACTTAGACATGTGTGCCATTGAACCATTGGACCAATAATAATTGGACTGATTGGACATACAACACTGTTGCCACTGTACAGTGCTGTTACGGAGGAACACCAGGGCGCGAGAAGGAGCGAGGTAGGACATGGTATGGTACGATTAAACTCCACGGGTTTTCGAATGTAATTGATCGTTTTAAATAATGACGAATACAATATACTCTTTTAAAACTTTGTTTTGAAAAGTTTAACAAGCACATTGATACATATACGAACCCCAAGTAAACAAAAACGTTTCATTGTCATTGAACAAACCACGAGATTCGCCACAAAACGAGCGATCGCCTCGCTCCAACAATCAACATTTCGCACATGCCATCGACTAATAGGAGTGCAGATAGCGATTGGCGAAGCGGCGGATGGGAAATACAGCAACATAACCCTAGATAATTAAGGCGTTTCGCATTATCAAGGGAGTAGCAGGCGATGTCGTTTGTAAGCAGCCACCCCGAACAATTTAGATAAATCCGATGCCTACAATTCATACCGAAACAAGGGATCAGGCAGCCCGGTTGCCGGAGCTTGGGGGGAAGGGAGAGGAAAAGGGGGCGGGGTTAAGATAGCAGGACAACTCTTCGCCGCCGAATTTCTCTCCCCGAACCCGAGATAGTGAAATTCCCCCGGCTTATCGGAATTCCAATTGAATCCAGTAGTTATAAAGACATCGTATTGTGGAACAAGAGAGCTACTAATTAGATAACAAGTAGAAAGTTTGTTGGACCATCTCAACTCCCCTCGCCCCCTCCGCCACACATCCGCCCCACTCGCCCAGCCTTCTGCGCTAAGGGGTGACGTAAGAAGGCCGTGAAAGGGGGACGCCACTTCCGGAATGGACCGGACTCGGTTCCTTGTTTACCGGAAGTGGGTGGCCGTAACGAGATTACCCGGTAATAGCGGATAACCGCCCGCCACCACGGCTGACCGGCCGGTCTGAGGCGTTCAAACCGCAAGTCACCGTCGCCACCATGATGGGTCCAATATCACTGGGGATCGTGACTTACAACTGCTAAACTGTTTATCAGAGGGCGCTAATTATCCGGAAAATTTCGGCGCCGCCCTCTCGAGGCTCGACGCGGAGAGGGCTAAAGGGCGAGATAATAGGGACGCCCAGGGGACATCCAGGACTCCGCGTACCTCACCACTTACACTATGATGTCACCCTAATCTAATAGCTGCTTCATGCCTTCCCCATATTCCAATGGTACTTTCGAGACTGCAATCTGCCTCTAGATCTTCCTTGAGTGGCCAAATCTAACAACGATTTTGCCATAAGTTTCCCGCTTTTTTGTCGCGGTTAAAATAAAAAAGTTGGGGTAGACCCCACCCATGATACTACAACTAATACAGTTATAGTATCGACTACCCCCTGATGGGTTCGCACTGAATCCGTCAGGGCAGTCGGGCAACCAGCTACGGCGAAAAAGAGTCGCGCCATCGAGTTCCAATCTGGAGTGGCCGCCGCTTTCGCGTCGCAACCACGTCACATTTTCCGCTCAGAATGTCCGGTATGGAATGCGATGGTCGAATTTAAGCTGTGCAGTTTATGCGAAAACTCGAGACGAGAGGCGGCGTTCCGGAATAAAGGAGTCGCGGCCCGAGAAAAAGGGAACAGAACGAATCCCAATTTAACGGACACCTCTCCCGAATAAAAAGATTAAATTGTGGCTCGGTCCGAGCAAATAGCCATAATCTTAATTAAAAACTAAATGAGGTTTCCACGGCCGTAATTTCGCGGAACCCTATTTATTTTCGTACCTATTCCGAAATTTAATTATTAATTACATTTTTAAATGGCCCTTTGTGGGCGGACAAAGCTCCGCGCCGATATCGATTTCATAGTTTATAATTAAGCGTCAAATCTAATTTGGTACATTTGACAGCTAATTACCGGCTCTGATATTGATGTAATACCTGGCCTTTTGCTCCGGATCGATTTCCTTCGTCTCCCTCCAGCACGTCCAACCCGTCGTCGCGAGCATTGTCCTTACTTGAAAGTGGCTTAAGGTTTGCTCCACGCGTTTAAACGCAGCGGTTGGACGCATCCTCATTTAGGGTAATAGTGGGAAAAAGAAGCACAGATCCTTACATTTCTTTTCCTACAACAATGGTAAATATGCGCGCGCAGTGCGTCCATCCGCTGCGATTAAACGCGTGAAGGAGACCGTACCTTTACCGGAGTCGCACACCGGGATTTTAGAATTCCCCAGTCGAAACGAAATTTCTTGTCTTTTATCGGGAAATTTTTAAAGGAGATTATCTTAAAAGAGTTATCAACTAACATGCGAGTGACTAAAATGGCGATTGGAAAAATTCACACGACACCTCAGCGTCAAGACTCCAGCCCGTCTGGCCGGCCGGCGAAGATGATTGATAATCACCTGGCCAGACCTGCGCTGACGTCACTTCATTAAACCCAACGTAATGAAATACCGTGGTTTTACTAATTGAATGTCCATGTAGAGCATAATGGGATCCCCATAGCGTGATGCAATGTGGAGGACTTGATTAAATTAATATTATAGGCGAGTTGGAAAGCTGCGGTTTGTATAGTTGCGGGCGGAGAAAGCGGACGAGACGGGACCGGCCGTTGTTAATAAGCGCGACAAGAAGATTTATTACGGTGAATGGACTCCTTGCGCGCCGAATTAATTGTCCGAGGCTCGGAAAAAATGCCCGCATTTGCATGGGGAAACGACTAATTTTAATGGTGCCATCAATCCCACTCTCATGCTCGCGAGACTGATTACGGTCCAACCTCCTGACGGATTTAGGTTCAATTCTTAAGGTACGTCGAGTTCTCTTCACACGATTATCCGCAGCGGTTGCCCGCAAGACGCGCGCATCTCCATTTAAATGATTGCGCGCGCAGTGCGTTCATCCGCTGCGGTTGAGCGCGTGTAGGAGACCGTAGCTTTAGTTGTGGGACAATTTTGCGGGGAAAACAAATCTTGTAAGACAATTTTGAACATTAACGAACGGCGAATCGCATATTCACAGAGCGGAAAGCATTAGCCTGCGAGCCACAAAGGACGGAGGATGGTAATTAATCAGCCTGCATCGCGGCATTAATTAATAAACGAATGTTAATTGAACAAATAATCACGATACTACCATTTACTTGATGGTGGGATAGTTCTTTGTTTAACGGTTGCGCGGTCAAAGGGAGCCGCCATTCCGCGGGAGCTATCAAGGATTATCGTTCTATCTATCAATAATAAAAATCCGTTAATCAATCTCCGCGAGGTATCCGCGGGTATCCCGGGAGGCTGTGGGCATTCCCGATGCATCCTCGTGAGAAACGAGCATCGTCGATGTCTCGAGATATGTTGCAGCGAACGGTTTGAGAAAAGCGGACTTTGTCTAATCCAATCAACTTTTGTTCTTAATTCCGCCGCGAATTCACGGACCCAGTAAAACACTGCCAAGCGGAAAAACGGGCCATTGTTGCGCGCAATACTTTTCGCACCGTCATCTCTCTGCTCGGCTGGTCTTTATGGATGCGATTCGAAATTTCCATCCGCTGTGTAAAACAAACGGGACCCCCCCTCAGTCTTGCTTCGCGGCTGATTGCGAGCGAAATGACAAATTGCAACTCCATCGCAGCTAATTAACTCCGAACGATCGGAATTAATCGCGGAATTCTGGCGGGCGGAAAGTTCGCCCGTATAGTTCGACGGACGTCCGCGATTTTTAGGTTCCGCACGAATGAGATAATACTGGTGCATTTTTGTTCGATGTGGGGAACGGGGGGTTGCGGCGCCCCCGCGTCCGTAAAGTTGATAATTTAGGAATTTAATTAGCAAAGTTGAGCTGTTCATTCGGGTGCTTTAATTAAGTATGGGCTAAAATCTGATGAAATTGCTCCACACCAATATTGATTCGCACGTCCCCGAGAGTGTGTGGAGTCGGATGGAAGTTCCAATCTTCATCGTTGTTTTGCCACATGAAAAATTGTCTAATATGATTAACTGATTAAACTAATTTCACTCGAAAGAACTATTACCGAGTTTAGAATACTATTACCGTGTGATAGATATGGGCGGATATAATAAATATGGGGTGGAAATCCCCATCTACTCACTCAAACACACACGCGCGACCTACGAATTCATTTTTCAGTCGGACCAACCCCTCGTTAGCAAACATCTCCGGTTTATTCCAGTGATTTGCGTTTTGTTTTATGGCGGCACCGCTCCCCGAGTGCCGCTGACACCCGATGGCAGTTAAGCCCCGGCCAAATAGGTCTGCCATAGACATTTCAATATACTGATATAGCGATCCGCTGGCATATTGTCTATTGAAAAGACAAAAAGAGCACAATTCGATCACCGTGCCTCTCCTGTTTTGTATGCGAGTATTCAAGAATGCGAATTTCTGACGGGAATATAAATGACGACTACAATGCCGAGAGCTATGCCCATTTTTTCCGGGCAACTCTCCGTCAAAACTCCGTGCCCTGTATGTGTGTGTGTGTGTTATTCACGTTGACGACTGTACGTGGGGAATTAATAAATTTAGGGGCATTGTTCCACTGTCTGGTCCCATTGTTCGTTCCACAAGTGCTAAATAATGACCGCATAGTGGACAAACAAATTGCGGGGGTAAACCTAAAGGTACCAGAAACAAACAAACGCGTGCTTGAGTCGCGGTTTACGTTCTATAACCTGAACTAAACGCACGTGAAAATAGGGTTATTTATGGTGTTGAATTGCTAATGCGGCTCCATCCCACAATATGCACGCGCAGAATTAACATTCCGCTAATTACGGTAAATTAAATCAACCATTGTGCTGGAGCAGATCCGCTTCCACCTACGCAACAGATTTACAATCAGTAAATTCAATGAATCACAATGCTTAATGTAAGTTCAGCCTTCCCCCTTCCACTTCCTTACTTTCATTACCTAATCTTATATTTCAATCTACACAGTGATTTCCTACGTCAGCAAAACGTATCCAATTTAAATTTAACGTTTGTAAATTTAACGTATCGCAGAATAGAATATAATTTTATTAAACTTTCCATTCACTCGAATATAACGTTATGTGTCTCTGATAACTCGCATTCACGTCGAAACGGTAAAATTGTCGAAGCGATTTTTTTCTCCCGCCGGAGTCAAACTACCCCGCTTCCCATCCGCATGCTCCATTAGACTAATTCAGGCTGGTAATACTATCCGCAATTTGAAATATCAACATTAATCAGCAAGTTTCCAAGTTAATTCCGAACCACCTGCCGCAGCCGCTCTCGATAATCTCACTAAATGTGACAAATTTAATAGCCCCCAACGCCTGTAATGGCGTGCTAAGTAAGTACAGTCGTAAATAATTAAATTTTTAGTGCCGGGAACCCGCGTAACGCAATCCCCTCAGCAACGCTCGAAGATCGTTTTTCTTCTTCCAGCAACCATAGACTTTTACAGCACGAGCAAAAGTCTCCAATTGATTGGCGCGAATCCAGTCCGGTTGGAATTTTTTAATTTGCCCTTAAACACCGTTTATATTAATAAATACATCAGGAGGGGAACGGGCGTTCACAATGCCCTTGGACCCTCCGAGCGGAATTAGGGGTTGAAATTTATCACCTGTCCCCTCGCCCTCCTGTCCCGCGTCACACAATTTCACCATACAGGCCTGGAGAAATATTATTATATTTGCACATATTGTATTAGAAAATTTCATCGTTCGGGGCGGCGAGGGGAGGGCACCCTCCTTTATGTTGACAGCGGTACAGGCAGATGTATGCAGAGCGGGCCGGCTTGATTAAAGATTTTCGGGGATGTTATGGCTCGCGTGTAGGGTAATTGAATTCTTGAATTAACCCTTTTTCGGGATTTAATTAAAACGCATCCCGCCATCCGATGGCTACGTAACCGTCGCCTGGAGGTTCCCCTTGATTAATCCTCCTCCCCCATCCGCCGCCCAAGTGTGTACCTAGATATTAAATTGAATCCGCGTTTTACGGGGTGGATAATGCGGTAACTTCGAACGTTCCCCGTAATTTTCCAATTGCAACTCGGTTTTTCAATTGTTTTTAAATTTTCAATTAGCTGCAGTTTTACAACCATTCATTATTTATCGAAGTGATGGTAATTTTCCACCATGATTAATTCTCCACCATGATTAATTCTCCACCATGATTAATTTTCCACCATAATTAATTCTCCACCATGATTAATTTTCCACCATAATTAATTTTCCACCACAATTAGTTTTCCACAAAGATTAATTTTCCACCACAATTAATTTTCCACCATAATTAATGTTTCAACCATAAATATTTTTTTACGTAGGTAGGTACTAGTAATCGAGTATTGAAGGGCTATTATTTTTCAAACGATTTTTTTCCAAATATCAACTAGAAGAATGACTTTTTTCCAAAGTAAAAACGTGTTCAATTGGATTGGCACTTATTGCGGGCCGTGGGGGACTGAATGGACCATTGGCAGCTGAAGAAGCGACGAATCGGCGTGGTATTCGCAGCCACGATTTCAATTAAGTCGAAATTGTACGTTGCATCATTGCGAGGGGGGACGGTCCCGAAGAAATAGACTAGGAAATAATTGGGGAATCTAGGGTTTTATTCGGCGGGCCTGAAACAGGTTGACAAGGGTATCATTATTATAACTATACAGAGACGGGCCGAACGTGACCGGCGTGAAAATATCCTCGGAATTCCTGCCATTGTCGTAGGTATCATCGAGGGCCCCCCCTTTGAAATTGTATCGGGTTTGCAGGAAGGGAATGACCAACGGCTGGGGAGGCTTGTTTTTTTACAAAGTGAATAAAAGATAAGGAACGTTATCGTAAATTTTTCGAAAAAAAAAGTTTGGAACCAAATTTTTCACAATTTGACATTTCGACCACAACTTGAAGCCTTCCATTAACACTCTTTTTGAATTTATTACTTCCGATATCGATTGGTCCGATGCATTTTTAACTCCAATTACTCAGAGCAGAGTTCGCAGACCAACCCCGACAACGCAGCCGGGTAGAGGTGGAATTTTAATTTCCTCCTTGTAAAGCTAATTTGCTTTAAGATAATTGCACTCTGATAAGACTCACTCCTGATGGCCGCAACTGCAGATTGGCTCGGTTCAATCAAATTAACGTTCGTTTGCCTTAGGGGAGGGTTAACCATCAACGTCACGACAGGACTTTCCGAGTCTTCCTTCGCACTTACGTTCTTCTTTGGGTTTCAACTCATGATGCTACAACTGACACTATAACTGATACTGTACTATAACTGATACTATAAAAAAGTCATCATGGTTTCAACCCTGCTTAAGGTACGGTCTCCTTCACAAATCTAGGAGTCTATTTCTCGCGGATGGAATGTTGTCTCCGATTGTGAGTCTCACTACATCCACTCAAGCGTGCTTGTCCGTGTCAGTGAGGTGCATAAAATGGGTATTTATACTACCTAATCCAATCATTGTACAGGAGAATATGTGGGTGAGAGTCTTACATGTTCATCAGAGGATCGCCTCGCCCACTCGGCTCTACAATTCCTTGTAAGAGCCGTCTCGAAGGTGGATGCATCGAGCCGGTGCTGTCCGCTCTGGCGGATGGAATTCTCATAGGAACAAGTCCTTAATTACGACACCTCCACCACGTGGAGTGTTTTAGATTGAGAAAGCGGTAATTTGATAAATCATTTTTATAACATCAGGTTGTGAACTCTTTGGACTGGCACAGGCCTCACGGGTGCCATTACGATTTCTCTAGAGCATCTCCTTTATACACTATATCAAAATTCAGTGATGTGCTCGGAAATTCATAACTTGAGAAAATTGCCAAATTTCAACCTCAGCTCCACGTTTCGACCCATCATTAATTACCACCTTTCAAACGGATCACCTCCAAACAAAACCTCCTAATTACAGTCATCTAGCTGATGGCTGTCTCGGTTGGCCTATCGAAGTGACGGTAATTATTCCCCTGGACTTCACCAATTCTAATCACGTGATCTCTTCGCCTAACCAGAAATCGGTTTTTCGTTGAGTTAGCGACTCGTTCTTTGTTTCGTTAGCGTTTGGCTCTTCGTTACGGTTTTCGTTCGTTTTTTCATCCGCGGCCCTACGTCCCCTTCCGATTTGCAAGTTTAGGTAAACCAACCGCATTCCTGAGTAAATGCCCCACGGACTGTCCCACTCCCACGTACCTCGTGCATGTGTACGGACCATCGGCGAAGAGTAACCGGTTTGCTTTCTGGTGGTAGACAGCCTGTTCATTCCACCTCTGTGTCTCAATATGAAACTCTATACGCTCGGAAATTTTCGTTGGGCTGCCACTCACCACGGCCGGAGGAAGTATTGACTTACCTCCTGGTTAGGTCCAACTCGGTCCTACTACACTTCTACACACTACATGTCACCAATGCACTAAACTTCTTCTGATTGTTGTACTTCCATCGAATAGGCGCGGTTTTGACTATGAACAATATTGATCATCTGGTATGCACTCAAGTCCTTCTGCATACACATACAAAAACCGGCATGAATGTTGCAATGGTTGCAATGAATTTTGGCTGCATTGAATGTTGGTTGCATTGAAGATTGGTTGCATTGAAGATTGGTTGCATTGAATGTTGGTTGCATTGAACGTTCGTTACAATGAATTTTAGTGGCAACGACTGAAAGTCCCTAAGAACGATAATCGACTACATAGCACCACTGACTGTAAACAATAATCAGTGGCGTTTAGCTACCAAAGTGAACCGTCGCTCCCAATAATCGAATATACGGATTCCCGCGGTTTTTTACCGCGAACCCATTAAAATTTTTCACTCCGGCCTCTCCGATAAGGCGCAAGAATGCCCATTGTCGATTCCGGCGAAGGCCCGCGGTTTCTCCAGAACGAGCGAGTGGAAAATTGGAGGAAAATGGACGCGACCAATCGCCAGATGGACGGTTTCCTTTTATCTCCTAAGTGGATTAGTCATGGGAAGGCGGGCGACCAAAGCGTTCAATTGAATTGGAAACTTAATTGCCCGTGCTGTATACCCCACTGTTTACCGGACAGCCGTCTCGCCGTGGACGCGGAGCGGCCTCTTGAGTTTGCGGTCAGTCGGACTTTTCGCCGGCATCGGGACCAGAATTCACACAAATCGGCTGTGATTCTTCCATCATCCTTTAGACGATGGGAGCTCAACGAAAGCAGTTAACTCAACGCACGCGTCCCGCAACTTTTTCACTGAACATGGGAAGAAGAAACGGAGAGAGAGTAGGAAGCTTAATCTTCTAGGCACTGAGTTTCTAATCTCGGGATCCGGTCGACTTACATAGATATAGATATTTTGACAGTCCTTTAGTGACCGATTTCTCAGTGACAGATTCCTTAGTGACCGATTTCCTAATGACAGATTCCTCAGTGGCTGCTTTCTCACTGACTCATTCCTCGTACTCATCCTCAGCCACACCGCAGCCACCTGTTCCACAAGCGGATTAAGTACGGCCGTACGTGCGTGGAAACCGGAGAGCTAGTCGACCATGCAGCCTGACATTTCCTAGTCGAGAATTGCTATTTATCGGCGGCCGCATGGGAGTGTTTCCCCAACGACATCGATTCGTTATTGTAATGAGGGCAATTTGATTTCTTTGTTTTGCATTATCAGCACTCCGGAGTGATTGCGTGTTTGGCGGTTAGGACTCTGATGGACGGTGTTGATACGCTGCGTTTTGCTCCGCACCCGTGAATTATGGCGTCTACTTCCGTGACCATGAGCCGTTTGATTTCTGGCAGATCCGCACCTTCCCTCCCACACACACACTTCTTGCGTTTGTCCCTCTTAGCAGTGACGTTTAAGGGGCATCGCTGACAATATTCCTACGTTGTCGAACTTCATGGACAAAGTCCTCATTTGGAAGATGAAGAATCGTTCAATATCCGTGGTAAACAGACTGGAATTATTCAACGAACAACCGCATAGTTTCTTTACAATAGAAATTCGAGACGTGCCAAATTGATATCTCTTTCCTTTTTCCCTTACCAAACCATAATAACAATAAAATTATGAGTTTTAAGTACCTACTGGGTGTATCAGACCATCCGTCCCGTTTGTTTTTCTTCAAATAAATAAAAATATCCCTCGATTTCGAACTTCAATTAAATTTCGGAGATGGAAACGTGTACAATTAATCAAATGAATATCTAAATGAAAACTATCATAGTTCGAGGAGGATTGAGTCTGACCCCAAACGTACAGTACTTTCGTCGATCAAAAACATTAATCTAATGATACACGATCAAATTATAGTTCGTTGAAAAAAAATACAAATTCAGTGTCCCACCAAGACGCGTATACCTGCAGCCTCGGGGATTTCCCTTGCTTGAGTTTACTCTTCCGCCGGACAATATCTCATTACCGAGGTCGCCCGGAGAATGAGCACAATCATGCGGTGCGGATCATTACGACCTCCATTCACACATTCGACAATTCTTCATTTGCGTATTTCATTTGTCATTTGTGCGTATTGTCACCAGCCCGACCCCGCGCTGGTCAGGGTGTAATTCGGAAGAGAGCGCGCGCGCGCGCACGGCCCACCCTAAAAATACATCATTAGGGGCATT
>JAUIMY010000176.1:0-60857 GCA_033557855.1 Hydrochus callosus | reverse complement strand
CGAATCCCACTTATACGACTATATTCCCTCGATGAGTCAGGTGAACGTAATGATTGAAGAAAAACCGTCGTTGGAATCCGCGAAAACTCAAATTTGAACGCGCCATTCGGCTATGGATTAAGTGACGTCGCGGATTCAACTCCACCACTAAACCATGACTTAAAATACCGAATTCTTTTTTAAATTATATATTAGTTTAATTAGTACATAGCTGTTTTAATACTCGTTGAAAAAAGGTCGATTTTTCTGCGGTGAAAAAAGTTGATTTTTCTGAAGTGAAAAAGGTTGATTTTTCCGTAAGTAGTGAAAAAAGTTGATTTTCCTACAGTGAAAAACTCGACTCTTTCCGCAACGAATTGAGTGGATTTTCGCCGTGCGATCATGATGATAATGGGAATCTCGTTCGTGGTGCTGCTGGGCGACTTGTACAGACTGTCCATGTCCTCGCCCCTCTCGGTGCGCGTAACTGTGAATTTAAAATTGAAATTACACGTACGTACATACTTAACTCCGGCCGACACGTTCAGGACGGCTAGTACGAGTTTTATTATTAAAAAGATAATCGTTCGCGTTTGAAAACGGCGAAGCTGGATCCTCCGAGCAGAACGGAATTTCTTGTGCTCGTTGTTGTCGTCGCAACAAAACGGTCGGGCGACGAGAAGTGGGCGGAAAATTCGCGTTTTCGTTGGTATTGCGGACGCGAGAAAACAGCGAGCTAGTGTCGTTTGCAGTTGGTGATGATGTGGTTTGGTTGAGGAATCGTCGTACGCGTGAAGAAAAATTGCGGGGTCAAATGCTAAATGTGCAATTCACACTGGAAACTGAGAATCGAATGAATTCGACCATCTTATGGGTAGAGTCGAATTGCCAACGTGTTGATCCCTTAAGAGTGGAAATGATTTATAAATGTAAAGATTAATATTGTCATATTTTTATGCTCTTCAAAACGAAGTTTTCTCAAGCAATTATAAATTAATTAAGACTGGCATCATTACTTCTACAAAAAACAGAACTGAATTTAAAAATTAAAGGAATGTGCATTTTTCTATTTACACTAGCTTAAAATTTTTAACAGGTGCCGGAATAAAATTTTGATTTTTTCGCAGATAGGCCCACAATTATTTGTTTAGTGCTTTTTGAGTCTTCAAAACGAGAGGTTTCAAGTCTAGGACGTGACAGTAACATAATTGTCCTATCCATAATTTTTATCAAAGTTCTCAAGTTATTGTAAATCAATGCTTCAAGTTGCTATCCTGGAGGAATTATTTTATGGTATTTAGGGCACATTATCTCCTATCTGCGTTAACATTTCATTTGCTTATTTATCCTTGCAAACAAACTTGTTCGTGATGTTGATAATCGTATGCAGGAGACTTATTCCATATCCAGAGAACCAGTCCCAATCTATTACCGGACATCAATTACGTTCAATCATGAGACTTGTGTGTTCTAGAACTGAGTCAGTGAAGTCCTTGCCCTTGAATTTTAGATTTTATTCTGCGACGAAAACGAACCTTATTAAAAATTCTTCAATTAATTAGATTAATTAGATTCCTATCTAAAAAAAACGCTTTTGTTCCAGGTTCGTCTCACAGTGATAAAGAGGTGGACCCAAATACTCCGGAGAAGATACCCAGGACGCCTTCCGAAAGGAAGCGGAAACGGAAGCAAGAGGATAGTGGCGGTGTGACGGGAAAGGGCGCGCGGACTGTGACTGGTGGCGGTGGTGTTGGCACCGAGAAGAAGATCAACGATTACTTCAACAAGCATTCGGGCAACAGTCCCATTAGGCACGGTGGTGCGAAGAGCCCTTCACCGCAGCAACCTTATCCCATGGTGAGTTCCATACATCGAGGAATTGCAAATGTTATCCTCAGTAAGACTCAAATCGTTAAAGTTGTCAACCGTGAATGTTGTGTTTATTGAATTAATAAGTAATAACCTGTTGGAAAAATTACATCTTGCACTAGTCTGTTACAATTGTCAGTCCATTCATTAGAATCCTGATTCCGCGTTGGTTTTCGCTTTCCAGTGTGGTGGGGGAACTGCGTTTGACCAATGAACGCCACGCATTATTTCCCCACCACGTTGGAAGGCGAAAGCGGACGCAAAATCAGAATTCTAATAAAATACAACACGACCAGTGGAACGTATTACGTCCGCAATCAATGCCAAATACCGAGTTGCCTGTTGAACAACCACAATTATTGCTTCAAAGCTATAAATAAAAATTCTAAGCGCCTTGTTGCGACCCAACAATCCGGTTCGTCGTATTAATTGTGACTGAATTCTAGTAATTTTTGTGACTAATGCTAGCAATTCTCATGGTTAAATTTTCCTCAGGTTTCAGAATTTATTATTCCCTAACTCAAACTCAAATGTTGAACTTTGGTTGACATCGAAACGGGACAACTTATCGTCGGTCGTGGAGAATGCGAATTACAAATGAAAATCGTTATCACTGCTTGTGTTTCAACTTTGTATCAGTTGTGCTTATCACAGCTGGTTTTTTTTTCGTTTGCTTGTTTGATTGTTTTCCTCGTTTCGTAAGCAAAGGATTATTGCACCTAATGGCTTTGTTCGTTCCAACACAACGATGGTAACCGACTGCTCGTAATTTAACTGAAACCCAATAACAATTTTGATTACTGTTGTATATATAAATCAAAGTTTGAACTCTTATTTTATATCACTCACTTATAGCACTTTGTTCTGTCATATTTATCAAAAATTAATGCAACCAACCATATTAATCGTCGGGATTACTTTAAAAACAGCATCGCCTAGGGTGCACCCGTCTCGGTTCTTCCCAATGTCGAAAATTAATACAAACTTTGGCATTCATTTTCAGGATTCGGCGACCCCAGTAGAAGCTAACGATGGCTCATTTCTTTTACAGTATCCCCCGTCTCCGCAACAGGTGGGGCTGCCGTCGCCCCAAGTACCATCGGTAACGGTTCCTTTCGACTTCTACAAGCAGCAACCCCCTAGAATACCATTGCCCACCATGGTTATCAAACAAGTACAGGTGCGCATTTTTGAAATTACAAACAATTCGTATCCAATAATAATTTAAATTGGTGATAATATTTATTTGTGGTTATTTCATTCATGAATCGATGATAATCATGATTTGTTACATTGCAGACTGATTTAACGTGTCAAAGGATACAGGAGTACGAAACGCAGACGTCCTCCGATCTCGAAGCGCGCAACAGTAAAATCGAGGAGCTCAGCCGGCAGACGGAGGAGCTCAGGCACCAGATGACGGCGCAGCAGAAGACCATCGACCAGCACAAGCAGCACATCACCAAGTGCATAGACGTTGTGAAGAAGCTCCTCAAGGAGAAGAGTTCGATAGAGAAGAAGGAGGCGCGGCAGAAGTGCATGCAGAATAGGCTTAGGTTGGGGCAGTTTGTGACGCAGAGGGTTGGCGCTACGTTCCAGGAGAACTGGACGGACGGTCACGCCTTCCAAGAGTTAGCGAGGTTAGTAATCATTTTTCATGTCTACACAAAAAAAATTGCTGTGCCATTTATTGCGAATTACCAGAAAGTCCGCTAAGTGTAAACGTTTATCTGTGGAAAACCAGCGTGATGATTTGTCACAACGAAATGACTCCGCATGATTATATTATCAAACATGCACTACCATCTGAAGAATGGCCCACGGTTCACTCTCTTTCAAGCCGTTTCTCGTGGTTTCTGAAATTTTTGCCCGTGCCTTGCAGGCGGCAGGAAGAAATTACTGCCGAACGGGAAGAAATTGACAGGCAGAAGAAGCTGTTACTTAAGAAGAGGCCTTCGAATAGCGAGGGCGGTCGCAAGAGAAACAGCACATCCGCATCCTCGGCGATGCACAATGGCACGGATACGACGTTCCTTAAACCGGACGCTGTGCCGGGATCCTTCACCTTACAGGAGTACTATGAGGCTGATGAAATTTTAAAGGTACGTTGAATGCCGCATTCTGCAATTTCCCTTTATATCTACATTTTTGAGGGCAATTCCGGCACAACCTTCGGTGTTTAACGATGACACTAATTTCCTTCGTCTTTTTTTTTCCTAATTGAGAAGAATAATAATCATTAATGTTCTTGCTTAACCGTCTGCAATTTAACATATGAACTTGTGTCCCGCTGGAATGGAAAGGGTTAAATTATAATTTAAATATTTCAATTGTGAGCGAGTCGCAAAAACAGAGAAATTTATCCGACTCGTTCCAAAACTTTGGCTGTAAGCCAAAATGCATAATACTACCGCCATGGAAATGGAGTTAAGTAAATCAACTAACTATTTTAGAGCACCTGATCTAATTATACGTTCGGTAATTTTGCGGGTTGGATTAAAACGGCTTCGATTGAGCTTTGTTATTCGAAGTGGAAATTGTGTTAATTAAGGAAATCTAATGAAACGAGTAATGACCATTAATTAAATGAACATCAATTTCTTACAACCAGGGAATCTACTACTGATCAAAACATGCAAATACACGTAAAAATAAGATAAATGAAGAAAACTCACTGAGAAATAATTCTTTAGTTTACGAAGGTGCCACTAGGAAACTTCAAAATGGATGTTCAAATTAATCGAATTAATCACAAATCAATATTAAAATGTACAGCAGGATAAAAGTGCTAATTTCGCTGCAGTTAAGACAAAGTGCGCTGAAGAAGGAAGACGCCGATCTTCAACTAGAAATGGAGAAGCTCGAGCGAGAGAGGAACCTCCACATTAGGGAACTGAAGCGCATCCACAATGAAGACCAATCTAGATTCAATAACCATCCTGTGCTGAACGACAGGTACCTCTTGCTGATGCTGCTGGGTAAAGGCGGCTTCAGCGAGGTGCATAAAGCGTTTGACCTGAAGGAGCAGCGGTACGTTGCTTGCAAAGTGCACCAGCTCAACAAGGACTGGAAGGAAGACAAGAAGGCCAACTACATAAAGTAGGTTAAAATTGAACTATATTTTTCTATAAGTACTCTTAAAAATGCACAATAATTATTGTGTAATGCAATAAATAATTTTACAACAAAAAATGATGATTAGTACACCGGTTTATGAACAAAATGATTCGAACACAAACTCAACATGCACTACCATCTGATCAAAGAATTGATTTGACTGAATAAATTCTATTTTCCATTCTACAAGTTTTACTAATTCTTATTTTGGTTGCAGGCACGCCCTTAGGGAATACAACATTCACAAAGCTCTGGATCATCCGAGGGTTGTGAAGCTTTATGACGTGTTCGAAATAGATGCCAATTCCTTCTGTACAGTCTTAGAATATTGTGATGGTCACGATCTTGATTTTTATCTCAAGCAGGTTAGTTTTGGTCTCAATTTAATATTTGGAAGTTGAAGTTTTAAACATCCTACAGCATTAAATCTTTATCGGACGAATGTTATATATTTGTAACACAATATGCAACGCAATTTAATTCAGTACACAAACACAACACACAAAGACACGTGAAATCTCCACATAAAATCACATCATCACTAAAATACAAAACAATTAAAATGATGATAAAACTGTTCCCGGAGAACCATGACGGTGAACAAAAATGTTTCAAGACGGGACTGAAATTATTTCCTGTACAGTAAAACATCTCATGCCGTCCGAATAGTGGTATTACTGTTCTCGCATTCTTGCAGCACAAGACAATACCGGAGAGAGAAGCAAGATCGATAGTGATGCAAGTAGTGTCCGCACTCAAGTACCTGAACGAGATCAAACCACCAGTGATCCATTACGACCTGAAACCGGGTAATATCCTTCTGACGGAAGGAAACGTTTGTGGCGAAATTAAGATCACCGACTTTGGACTCAGCAAGGTCATGGACGAGGAGAACTACAATCCGGACCATGGGATGGACCTGACGTCCCAAGGAGCCGGCACCTATTGGTTAGTACATCCCTTGTGATTCGTAGTCTCCACTTTCTCAATATTGCGTAAACTATGCAGAAATATTAATTGAACTAAATTAATTAACTAATAAAGTGAATTTATTAAAAAATATATGTTTATCCCACCTTTTAATTGCCTTGCAGGTATCTACCTCCTGAATGCTTCGTCGTAGGCAAGAATCCCCCGAAAATTTCCTCGAAAGTAGACGTCTGGAGTGTAGGAGTTATATTCTACCAGTGTTTGTACGGAAAGAAACCTTTCGGCCACAACCAGTCCCAAGCAACCATTTTGGAAGAGAACACAATACTGAAAGCCACGGAGGTGCAGTTCGCCAATAAGCCTGCTGTAACGAATGAAGCAAAGGTAAAAATTTTCTGAATGTTGCTACCGTACTATTATACCAAATTGATCAAATGCACATCAATTATATCCATACAAACTTGTTATGTTCAGTGGTTTCTGCTTTGATGCATCAATTGATCTCCACGAATACCATTTTCCCAATAGTACAATATGGAGTAGACGCTAAACGAACAGTGCAATTAGTAGCGTATGAAGTGGGTGAGGCTGCTTTAACCCACTGTAAGAACGTAACGTCAAGGATCTTGGTCGCTTATTATCGACCGCAGTAGTTAAAATGTTAAACTGCCCATGATCGAGTAGTGCACGCGACGATTTTTGATCAGTTATTCCGCCTGTTGCAACTTATGTAGCTGATTTGAATCACAAATCATTGCAACAGCACCCAAAGCAACATCTAAATTAGAATTTGGCAGGGTTGCGGACTCGTTGAATTGGTGCTTTTTAATAGGAGGGTCCATTTTTAGACCTTCCCCCTAAACATCAACTAGAATTCAGCACATAAAACAGGAATTAAGCATTAAAAACCACCAATCTCCGTAGAGTTTCATAAGGAGCTGCCTAGCCTACCGGAAAGAGGACCGCATCGACGTGCTCTCGCTGGCCAGGCACGAGTACCTCCAGCCTCCCATGCCGAAGCACTCCCGTCTGGCATCCACGGTGACGCAGGCCCAACAGCAGGCGGCCATCCAGAACACGCAACACGCGTCGCAGCCGGGGACGTTTTCGACGGGACTGTTTGGTGCGATGAACGCGTCCTCGTCATCTTAGTGCAGTGCTGTGTTTTATCTAAGTTATTAAGAAATATTTAAGAGGAGCCGGACACGGGACGAAGTGTGCACGTGGTCGCGCAGTCGTAGACTGCCATGGCGGAACTGCAGCGCGAGAATTGTGCCGGACTGTGCGCGAGGAGAGTGCATATTGCGAGTCAGACAGACGACCCGTCGAAGACATTCTGTGAAGAACTGTTACATTCTGTCTTTCTCTCTATATTTCTCGCTTGCCGCTTAAACGATTTATCCTCCCCCACCCCCATCATTCCCAGCCCCCCGAAACTTTGAAACGATCCACCCGACCCAATTCCCGAAACGGTAAAAACACAACATACACACACAAAGAGGCATCGATTCCTAGTTGAAATGTTTTCGAGCGGTTCGTTCACGATCTTTTTGCGTACGCTACAAATTCGATTAGATACTGAGATACTGTTAAAAGAGAAGCTTACGTCATCGTCCTAAGGAGATTTGCAGAAGTCGCGTCGGTCGAAGTCTCGATTACTCTTCGGTCGTATTTAATTTTCGAAGGCACGATTCAGCCGAGAGAAAGAGAATAATTTGCAGCAATAATTCAAATTGGAGCGGACTAATCGGGACTTCGCACGCCCGAAACCTGAAGAAAGGGAAAATTCCGACTTTTCATTTATATAATAAACTATATAAACCTTTAAAAAAAAACATTTATGAGGAAAAAAATGCATTATTATATTAAATAGACAACCATTGATAATGTCGTTTTTATCAATAAGTGCCCTTGCTTCTTTGTAATTTGAATAGTGTGATCTTCGTTGCCCACCTTGCCCTCCGCGTTCCGACCCCCCAACGTCCCCTCCCCCAATCCGAATGGACATTAACATATACACAAAATCGGTCATTAATAGTGTTAACTTGTAAATAAAGTAGCCCGAACGCGGGCACTTCTCCTCGTTTCTTTCGTCGGAGGAAATACGCTTATATTGAACTCTTTAATTTTTTTCATCCTTAAACTAAGTGAATGTGTAAGAGGAAAAATGTCCGCTTCGCGTCGTCCCATAAGACACCCGGAAGCGTTTGAAGTTTACCCACCCAAAAAAAAAGCCGTCGGAAATTTTATCCACAGGACGCAGCTTTCGCTCCCCCAGAAACCCATTTTTTGCATTTCTCAAATCTTCTCTACAGAAGACCCTCCAATATATACATTACACGAGAATTGAACATTTCTACCTTTTATTTATGAAATTTAAATATATATATTTAATGTTTCACTCTAGTTCCCCCACGCCCCCTTTATTTATACCAACGTTTTTGTTTTCTTCAACTCTGCGGATTGTGTTTTATTTTTTATTTACCTTTGCGTTGTAAATAATCTTTTTTTGGGTGAACTCATTAAACTTGTTGAATCGCACCGTTTTTATTGAAATGTTACAACCTCAAGTCTAATCGCCTAACTAGTTTGTAAGCTCAACGATTTGTTTCCATCCCCTCCCCCCTTTTTGTACATAAGATTACTCTCTTTTTTTTTTGGAAATAAAACTTGAACCATCGAAAACCGTTCCGAATGTACAAGACGTTTCATGCAAAAAACCCACTATTCCCCCTGAAACACTCACCAAGGAAACTTACGCTTCTCACACGAGCGGACCGAAAAACTCCACGTGTTGGAAATTGTGCCGTCCGTCACGCAACGGACGGAGGATCGTTTTGCCAGACGCGGGTCGCCGACGATACGACATTGTGATACGAAAGGAGTAGACGGAGGCCATTTCTAGGGAGGTGCGAGCGATTGAGTAAATGTAACTTCTGTTTCGGTTCATTATTGAGATTTGTAATTGTTTCGTACGACGTTCACCGACTTGTTTTTCCCTTCGGTAAATAATCCTACCGTTGTAAATACAGTGTGTATTGTGAAAGTACACAATTAAAAAGTTTTAAAAATGGTTGTTTCATTGGGTTTCTCGTTCCACTCGATTTTTTTCATGATTTATTGTTAATATAATTTTTTACTGTTTCATTTTCTTATCGTCCACTGTACATATTTTCCTTTCACTATTTCAATTTATTTTTTAAATTGATTTATTAAATGTGCGCCTATAAATGTACCTAATAATTAGTCTTATGATTTATCCAACGAACTCTTTAAATTTCCCGCCATTGATTGCAGCTTTTTTATTGTTCAAAAGAAGTTTCCTGTTCCATGTTTGACATGATAACCCGTAGAGTGCGCTACCGGTTACCATTCAAAGTAAAGGGCGTCTATTTTTTGATGATCTATGAAAAGGCTCGTCCACAAATTTTCACCCGTGCTTTTCTTGATTTGTGCAATTATACCTTAGTGCAAACATGCTAATAATAACTAAGGGCATTAAAAGTACGTTATTTAATAGAATTTTTACGAAACGACCCAATTTCTTGTAGAATTTTCAACAAAATGAATTCAAGTGACAGCTGTCATTTAACATAACCTAATTTTTTAGTTTATTTAAAAAAATAGATGTGCATCCAACTTGAGTTTTTTGTGCAACCATGGACTTAAACTTATGGCGCCATCTCATTATATAATTATATAATTCCTCTATGTCATTATTATTATTTACCACAGTATTTTCAATTGTTGATTCAATGAAATGTTCGCCGAAAATCGAAAATCGCAAGCTACAATCTCCTTTTTTTGTTGTAGAATTCACGGACAGCCAGGCAACCCAAATGGCAGCTCAAATCCCGAAAATAGGCGACCAAACTTGCAGGGGAATCGTCGGACACCCAGGCAACCCAAATTACCCTAAGGGCAACATTGCATACGCGCATTGTTGCTGCTGCATTGCGGCGAGTGACATGGAGCGAGACGGCCGGAAGGGAACCCCACCGCAGGTATTTACCGTAGCGTAGGCAACCCGCGTTGCGCGTCGGCGTTCGCACGCCTACTTCGTGAGCCGTCGTTTATAGGCGTTTGCATTTTGTTGATCAACCATCGTTGTGCGCGAGGATGTGTCATCTCCGCGATTTTTGCTAAAATTTCGCGTTTTCCTAGTGTTTGAGTGAGCCTTGTACCCTGCCATCGGATATATCAGTGATCACAGCATCCGGTGAGTGTGGAAAGTGCTCCTTCATCGGCGTAAGGCGAAATTAACCCTTAAATTGCGGGCGAAGATCACCCCCGGCCGCCTTAGAAATATTGTTTTGACAATGGGCACGGATTGACGCGAGCCGGGATTTTTTGGGCTATCCTTCGCTTGTTTGTTTTGACGTTTCGCGGTCCCAAAATGGTGTCATTTTTCTCTTCATCCCCGAAATGCACATAACCTTAAAGCTTGTCTTTACATATTGCTTTATTAACAATATTGTGTGCTTTCATTTGTAATATAGGCATGTCGTAACAGTATGGAATTGTTGAAATTAAGTATGAAAAAAAAATCCTAATAACTGTGGGGATTTATTAGCAAAGCTATACAAATTTCGTAATTCGAGTAAATAATTTTATTTGAAAATAATAATTTTATTTAATAAACGAATACAATATACGTTCGGATTTCTCATGCAGAATTAAATCTGGTAGACCGTGCATTCGGGGGTGTTAAAACAGGAAGCGCGACAGAGAAGGGTTAATACTGTCGTCTCTTTCCATGGGCGAATGGTAAACATGATGGTACAGCAGCTGTTGTGGGGATTTGACCACCTGTCTTTCTCAAGAGACCTTTAGGAAACTTTAGATTGGGTCCTCAAGACTCGCTTGCTTTTAAATCTTTTCAGTAAACCAGGTGTTCTTTGGGTTCTTCTACCTACGTATTTTCATGTTTTCCAGTTTGTTCCTTCCTTGGGATTCAACCAAAAAGATTATATTATATTAATATTATTATACGGTATTGTTCATAACGAAGTTTTGAAACAGTATATTGTCTTCTTGTATCTTTAATCGACTCTACAATACCTCAATAATAATACTGTTCATTAGTCTACAATAGTAGATAATAAATCAAAAACAGTATTACTGCCTTTCGGACAGTGCGATAAGGACATCATTCTAACAAATGTACGACACTGAACATCGTAATCCACAACATTATAGCAATTAAGTCATCAATCAATTGAACTGTTAACCCCCTTGACTCCTCGTCCGATCTATTTTTCTTCAGTCCCCAATTATGTCTAACGACCATTTGAAAGTTTAATGCGCGTCTTGGTCTTTGACGAATTAACGTCTCCATTGATAATACACCCGTCGTTTTATGAAGGGCGAGAAACGCTCATTATTTATGTACACGAAAGGTGTTTTGTGGGTCGGAGCACTCAACTTTCAGGCGGGCCCTGCTTGACGATCAAATAAAAATGTTACACAATTCATCGTCCCTAACAATATTTACTTTGTGTTGTCCCAACGCAAAGTTGTACAACACTCGGAAAAGATGCGTGAGTCATTTTGATGTCGGGTTTTGTCTCCTAATCGCCGCATCCGGCCCAAATTAATTGTCACGACTGGTCGCAGTGTTTTGTTGGAATCGTCTCTTTTTCCGACATGTGCTTTGCGTTATTTAATTTTTCTCTTTTATATGGCTGTTTGTGATTACACATAATTTATTGTGAAGCCCCAGCAAGATTCTTTTATCTCTTCGCATGACATTACTGCTCTTTCGTATCTCTACTCTTTGTTTCGCATGACATCACTGGTCTTTCCTATTAAAACAAATGTACTTTCAAATGCGAAAGCATTTTGACGTAAATGCGGGGTTATCAGTATATGTGCAGGTATAGGTGGAGTAAACACTATTTGAAGCTTAGGTTGTTGTCGTATTTGGTAGATACGAAGATATGTGATATTATCTTAAACTTAATGTTTGTGTTCGACAACTAACTCGTTGATTTTGGAAGAAAATTACGTTACGGTCGATAGACGAGTCAATGATTCTAGTATAAATGTTTACTTTAGATAACAAAGTCACTAACTCGAAACCAAAAGCTACGCGATCCTCCTCGCGCAACTCAATGGCGTGCCCAGTTTAAACAAACACGCGGCAATCTCTTCTCCACTTTTCCAGCACATTTCTCGTTCTTTCAGCAGATAGCAGCTCAGCGCTCAGAATGGCCCTCCTCACGCGGAGCCCCAAAATGCTCCTCCTAATGCTAATTAGTGCTTCTCTCGTCCTTGCTAAAGTCGAGGACGATAGTGTCGGTCCAGTGTTTGTGCGCGAACCCCCGAATCGCGTTGATTTCTCTAATACCACCGGCGCGATAGTCGAGTGCAGTGCTCGAGGAAAACCACCACCGGAAATCATCTGGGTCAGGTCTGATGGAACCGCAGTTGGAGACGTCCCCGGCTTGAGACAAGTCCTGGCAAATGGGAATCTCGTCTTTCCACCCTTCAGGGCTGAAAATTACAGGCAGGAGGTGCACGCTCAAGTGTACTCCTGCTTGGCTAAGAACTCCGTTGGGTCTGTGCATTCGAGGGATGTCAACGTTCGAGCAGGTTGGGAAAACTTTCTGTTATACCAGTGATTGTAGGATACATGTATCTAACAATCAATACATGTATCGTATAATCAATAAATGTATCGTATAATCAATACATGTCCTCTTAAGAACTGTCAAGAAAAGTACAGAAACAATTATTTTTATTGCAAAAATGGTGAGTCCGTCAGGTCAAATCAAAAGCTAAAATTACATTTTTGCATTTATTAAACATGTGTAGGTATAAAGAAAGAAGTCTTCTTGGAGGTTTGAAAACAGCAAGCTTGCGCCGTATGTAAATTCTTCGGCAACCTTCGTACACATTTACAGGTTGAATAATTTCAATCGCAGGATGTAGCTTCATGATGCAAAGTCCTTGCACATCACTACCTTTCGTGTATAATTTACCAGACATATTTACGTTCATATGCGTAAACTACGAAGTTCGAGCTTTCACGATTTGAGCATTCGTAAAACGGCGCAACTAATTGTGTTTTACGCAAAGGCAATTAGGTAATCCAGCGTTGTAAATTGCACGCGTCCATCTTGCAGTATGTCATGAGTTAAAATTTAGTTGTGATATTCCACGACTGTTGTAATTTTTCAGGATTTCAGAACTATTGCCGTTTTAGACTGGTTTTTGAACATAATAACCGCACTCACCATTTTTGTACCAACTTAAATGAATTTTTTTCAGCTGCACTCTGAGGGTTATATGCATTTTTTTAAATTTTATGTAGGATTGATTCATTTAGGTATAGCCTCAACCTTTGTCGAAGCTTCACCGTTTGAAATTCAACATTTCAAGGTTCTATGGTAGATCAAGAATTTTTGGTTCTATCAGAGTAAAAAATTTCAGGTTCTATCATAGATCAAAATTTCAGGTTCTACCATACATTTAACCGCCAATCATATACGTATTGAATCATTTGTTTCACTCGACATTCCATTCGAACGTTTTGTGGCTCTAATTATTCGATCAAACAAAGGTTCGATCGTAATTACAGGGTTATTCAGGAATAGGCAAATTAATTTGAAGGGGTGAAAGTTGATGGCCAGATGGGCATAAAATCTGTTAAACATTTTCCAAGCTCGAGCAAAATGGAGGCAAAATAAAAACTCTGGAACAAGCTGTCGCTTTGTCAGCGTTTTTTTCCACTTCGCCCGTTAACGATTACTGTTCAGTTCGACGCAGTATTCGCACGAAGAGCGGTAGCGTGTAGTGAAATATGCGGCATGCACTTCGAACATTTATTAATATTCGGTTTGTTGTAAAGGATTCGTCGCGAATTATTGAATTGTGTTAGTGAGTGCTGCTCAAACGCAACAAGACGTTTTATCCCAGTGCAATTTCCTACACGGACTAGGCGTTGTTCAATTTCTCAGTCGTTGTCCAGCAAATCATGTGTAAGTAATGAAGGCTGTAATCTTTAAAATTTTCCTTGTGAAAACGAGTAAAATCATGTTTGTGTGAATCGTATGCGTTTGGTCATGCGCGTGCCTGGAAAAAACGAATACGCCATTAGTTCCCAATCAAACGGGCTTATATGGCATATTTTTTCTCCGTTGTGGTTGACTTTGGAAAACTGTCGCATAGATTTTATGCACATATGGCCATCAACTTTCACCCCTTGAAATTATCGTACCGATCGTTCATAAATGTTAACGGTCCATTCGTCGATTCAATTCGTGATTGAATCATCGATTGGAGATTCGATTTAATCCTCGATTGGAGCGACGGATTGATCACCAATCGGCGGATTATTCACCAATCGAATCGATATGTGTTTCCATCCTATTTTTTCGCACGATTTAGTGGTCCAGCAGTTCTACGACACCGACGTGAATAAGGAGTACGCGATCAGAGGCAATTCGGTCATCCTCAAGTGTCAGGTGCCTTCTTTCGTAGCCGATTTCGTTAGCGTCGTGTCTTGGCACACGGATCAGAATGAGAATTTTTTCCCGGGCGCCCCAGATGGTAAATCCCACTTGAAATGCACCGTCCATTGCCCTTTTTTCTTGCAGTCGTCCAGCAGTTTTACCAAACCGAGGTCAATAACGAATATGTCATCCGTGGGAACGCGGCTGTGTTGAAGTGTTCCATTCCCTCGTTCGTCGCCGATTTCGTTGTCGTTGTGTCCTGGACGGACAGTGAGGGGCATAGCTACGCTATGGATCAGGAAAATTATGGTATTTCCTCTTGGAAGCCGTCAGAGTCCTTCGTCCTTGTCTTTTCCTTCGGTCCGAAAATTCACCCAATGTCGTCACATTATACGTTAGGGGAATTGAGTGTGTTTTCCGAAGTAATTCGGTTTTTCCATTTGGAAATCGAATTTGGACTCTTCTGTTTAAAAAATCTTCGGTCCTTCCTTTGGAAAATTCAGCCTTCTTCTTTTGTGTCCCGTTTAGGAAAACAATCTTCGGTTCTTGCGTCATGTCGACAATCAGGTGCATCATGTACCTACTAATTAAATCGAACCAGTCAGTGCTCAATTTGCACTAATTGATTAATCAAAACGAGTGTCCAGAGATTAGCGGAGTCCATTTCAGGAAGTCCACTCGGGGCTTTATTAGTAGGATTTCTAATGATTACTGGTAGGGAAATGATCGCATCGAATGCAATTTAAAATTTTCATTAAATTCCAATCAACTGGGTAAATATAGATTAGGCTGTGCACCCTGTGCGTTTAATTTCGAAACTTATCAAATCCTAATCAAGTGGAATTCGCATCGAATTCATTGAATTTCCTGTGGAATAATTTCTTTCAGCCTCTTGATTAAAGTCCTGCATGTGGTGTGTAATTTTTCCATTGCACATCCTTCATTCTACGGGTATAATTTGTAATTTTTATACTCTTCAAAATGAAGTTTCAATAAATTGTCGGTACCAACACGCAATTTTCAAGCACCATAAACATTGGCGAAGAACACGCAATTTCGTAAAAGCGCTCGATTGAATGAGCAACATCCTCCTCGTCTAATAATTCCATGAGTTACCGCTCAATTTTGATTCTGGACGACCATTATCAACACTCGAGTGGCCATTCGGCACACTTTTGTGTATGTGACCCGAAGCTTTGCGTGTCACTTTTCGACCAGTGCTGTTCCGTAACACTTAAAAGTGGTCAAATCTCACCACGGATGACATTACTCGTTAGTTGGACACTTGTGTTTCACAAGAGCCCGAGCAATTGGGAGTTCCAGATGTACAGTCGAGCCTACCTTTGCGTTCCTTAAATTGTTATGTCTTATGGAAACCCGTCGTAATTTTCCAGTGTGCACGATTTGGTATGTTTGAGCTGATATAGCTCGGCTACGTGTGGTAGTTTATGTATGTCATTTCGAACGCTGCGCTGTAGAATTGTAGATCCACAGCAGTCCAAACGTTTTCTTTGGTGTAAATTTGAACACTCTTAACATAAATGTTGGTCGGATAGAAATGTTTGCCGTTGCGTCAAATCGAAATGTTTGTCATTTCGTCGAATTGAAATGTCGAATTCGAATTATCCTTCGTTTCGTCCCATGTTTACGGTGCGGACACTCTTGGATACGCATCACAGCGGGAGACTCCATTACGAAAATCATAGTGGCAGTAAATTACTTAATTATAAGACATGTCTTAATTTATTGCCGCGCAAGTTTGAAACGTTTATGATTTTCCTGCAGTCGTCAATCAGTATTACGAGGCTGAGGTTGTCTCAGAATACGTCATAAGAGGAAATACCGCTGTCCTAAAATGCAACATCCCTTCGTTCGTGGCTGATTTCGTTAGGGTGGAGGCTTGGGTTGGCAGCGACAACAAAGAGTTCGCGTACTCCGCTGATTATGGTATTTGGAACAGTCCCCATCTGAAAATGACACCTACATCCCATTCTATGGCTAAATTCCGAAATGCCTGCATCCATTTTTCGATTTTCCCCCTTTCCCCTTTTCCTTACACACACTTGTTAGTTTCCATTTGGTCATTCCTACCTCTGCCAGAATTTTCTTCCACTTTATGCATTCTCATCGTTGATACATTGCCATCGTTTATTCATTCTCGTCGTTGATACAATCAAGTGATTGTGACGCATCACACAGTTTTTGTTTCGTAACGTTTCAAATGTATTTTTACAATCAAAATTGGTACTTTTTGTGCAACGCAATGGTCCAGAAGTTCAGCATTTGCTGGTGAACTGTTCGCCAAGTTAGTTCTCAATCAGTTCGGAATCATTTCCATCGGAACTCGCGGTTCCGGAGGTCTATGTAAACCTCCAAACGTATTTTCATGTAATTGCTAAAAGGTCTTCCCTCCGGAAATTTCAGTGGTCAATCAGTTCTATAAAGCGGAAATCCTAACCGAGTACGTCATAAGGGGTAACACGGCGGTCCTCAAGTGCAGCATACCATCTTTCGTGGCGGACTTTGTGCATGTGGAGGCTTGGATTAACGATCAGGGCGACACCCTGACCGTGTCTAGTGATTACGGTAATTGTTGGGCGCTGATTGTCGTTCTTTCTTTCGACAGTGGTTTCTCAGTTCTATGTGACCGAAGCCGAGAACGAGTACGTAATAAGGGGAAATTCGGCGGTGATGAAGTGCAAGATCCCCAGTTTCGTGGCGGATTTCGTGTTAATCGACTCTTGGGTCGCGGACGATGGCAAAGTCCATAGATACAACGACTCCGGCTATGGTACATAGAATTCGAACCCTTGTTGCTCCTTCCAAACGCATTTCCTTTTCCCCTTTTTCAGGAAATTCGCCTCGCGTACTGATCTGCAGTTGATTGTTAGGAATGGAGGAAGTAACAGTCAAATGTTACAAATCGTGATCAACCAACATAACAAATATAAACATTTCACTTTCTTTAATTTCTTGCTTTTGCGCTTTACTTGAAAATCTTTTTCCATGAAAAGACTTGCAGCTTATACAAATCTAACTCGATTTTTCAACGGACTAGTTGTGGCCCAATCCTACGAGGTGGAAGCCGATAACGAGTACGTGATCCGCGGCAATTCAGCCGTAATGAAGTGTGAAGTTCCCTCTTTCGTCTCTGATTTTGTGACTGTTGAAAATTGGCAGGATTCCCAAGGGAACACCTACCTCCCGGGATCTAGCGATGGTTAGAGTTTTGAGCCTTCGAATCGGATCCCAGAACTTTGCGATCCCCAAACCCTTGAACCTCCCACGCCCCTCGAAATTTAATCCGCCCCCCTCGGTGTTTTCGTTTCAGTCGTCCAGCAGTTCTACCAAAGTAGGGTGATAGACGAGTTCGTCTTGAGGGGAAACACTGGAATTTTGAAGTGTCTCGTCCCTAGTTTCGTGACCGATTTTGTCGAGATTGACGCTTGGCTGACGGACGACGGAAAAGCATACAAATACGACAAGAATTTGAGCGATAAATATGGTAATTGCGGTTGGAACCCTCGCAGTCCTGTCAATCCGGATTTTTCCCGAATTTCACCCAATTTTCTTCCGACCGGCGATCTTCCTGTAAATGCCTCCAACTAACTCAATGGTTGAATTTCGTCATCGTCTTCTGAACTGAATCTGTTGTCATAAGCTTTATTCGCGTAGTTCTGAACTGACTCTGTGAATAAAGCTGATGTGATAATTTTGTGTTTATACCCAATTCGTCCGTAATGCCAGTTTTGATCATTCGCAAGTTTCCTATCCATTAGCACAGGACGGCATTAGCAGACCTTCTGTCAAATTCGCCCCCGCCCCCAATCCCTTAAGGTTCAGGCCATATCCGTTGTTTAGGGAGTGTAGGTCTTCCGACCACGCCACTCCACCTAACTATTAACCATGCCATTAGACGGTGTTTTATGATTTTCCTCGCGAGCCTATAACCGAAACCGGAAACTAGGAGGAACGCTTTTTGCTTTTCCAGTGGTGAATCAATATTACGAGGCGCAGGTGTACGACGTGTTCGTGATCAAAGGCAACACGGCGGTGTTCAAGTGCCAAATTCCTTCCTTCGTTTCCGACCACGTGGACGTAGTCGGATGGCAGGACACCAATAACAATAAGTACTTGCCTCCCGGCTCGGGCGACTACGGTAAATTGCAGCGGATAGTTTCGCTTTCCATTTATAACACAGGCAACCTGTTGATTTCCTCTTCCTGTCGAACCGCCGAGAGCCAGCCGCCTCTTCCCGGCTTTTTCCACCCTGGTCGTCATTAGGTCGCAAAGTCTTGCGTTTTTACGTCAAGCGGAGTTGCGTGTGCGAAATTAAACTTCGCCGTTTAAGCGCTCGAGGAGGGCACTTTGCGAACTTGTAATTAAATCCACACGGGACGAGGCGAAATTTCTATTGTATGCAGCGCGGTGTCGATTCCGTACTGTTCGATGTTGAATTTTGCGCAGATATTTAACATCGAATTATTTAATCGTGCGATTTAACTAATTAGCGCATCGGTTATTTAGTGCAACTGTCGCATCAGTTCAATCGTCGCATTACTTCAACCAGGATTCTTAAAGATATCTAATTTGCGGGAGCATCGCTGATTCCAACCCGACTCCAATTTAAGTTATAATCTGATAACTTGAACATCTGCTAATAAAGCTGCGCGTTCGTTTCGTAAATTGCAGCCCACATCTTGCCCAATTTCCAAGACAGGAAAAGCGTGTAGGCACTGAATTAAATTTGATGGCTGTTGATTCGATCAGCCTAATCTCATTTAATAGCCCTTAGGGTTGTGATTGCTGGCACTTATCCACTTGTTATGACCACTCTCAGTGTGTTTCACACTTGCAACCGCCAATTCAATCAATTGATTCAATCTGTTACCAATCACCTTGTTCTTCTTATCAGTCATTTAGCTATTCTTACGCCTGAACCTTCTTAAACCACTCGATATAAAGAGTAAACTCATTTTGTATCCCACACAGTCTGCAAAACGATTTTTTAAAATAGAGCATATATTGTGTCTTGGGTTTACGCCATTTCTTCACTTTCATCGCAAGAAATTGGTTCGAATGCTTATCTTCCAGTTGTCTCGCAAGTTTATAGTGCGAATGTCATGGACGAGAGCGTGCTCAAAGGAAACACCGCAATCTTCAAATGTCACATCCCCAGTTTCGTCAGTGACTACGTCACAGTCACTTCCTGGCTGCAAGACGAAACTAAAGACATCCTGCCGAAGGATAACGATTACGGTGTGTTAATTTGGTTATTTTGGGTGTTCCCGCAATCCTTCCTCTCGCACCTCCAACTCGTTAGTTGGACTCCCTCGCGATTGAGATGCAACCTTTGACCATTTTTAGGAGGGTTGAGCGCGTCTTCCACCAATTCGTTTCGGATACTCACGGTTTAATCCTCTATAGCGTTATTCTTAGGATTTGAGACGGAGGAATTCTATTTTTACGCTGGAGATTTCATCACCAACTCGAATTTATCATAGAATCGGAGGAAAAGGTGACTTGGCGTGGAAAATATTTCATAATTCTCCAATGATTCTCATAATTTTGATAACATAGATTTGAAAGAGTTTAATTCGAGTAGCACTTGAAACGTTAATTAAAATACAAAATGAAAACGTGCACCTGCTCCATCTCCACAATTCCTCGAACGCAAATCATACGAATACGTTTTCATTCCGTATTGCATCGTAAAAGGAAAGTTGTTTTTGTTGTTGATTTACGTGGGTCGTTCTAATGGTTTTTTCCCGATGGTTTTGCTACTTCTCATCCACGTCCAAGCCCACGCTTCGTACGTAGGATTTGCCCCATTTTGTTTACGTTTGAGGTTACGCTTTGGCACGAAATTCGTAAATTCACCCTTGAACCATTGAACTTTTCTCGTCTGGTCTTCGCATCGACACATGTTTTATCAATGGATCTTCATCAGGTCGTTTCGATTAGATTCGGGTCGTTACTCTCGTCATCTAATTAGGCGAATGTATCTGGAACTTCCTTTCGCTTCCTATTTTCCACTTCCTTCGTTTTTCCATTCCTTGACCCTTCTGACTTCCGCATGCTTTGAATTACTTTCCAAGGGCTGATTTGGCTTAGTATTTAAAATGCATGGACACTTGGATAATCAATTAAGAATAAAAACTCTTTCTACATTAACCCTTTGCACTCCAGCCAGATTTAACATTTTAAATGTCGGATTATTGGCGGCAATGCAAAGGGTTAATCTTGCTATTCATATAGCATTCTCATTAATTAATCGTTGCTATTTTGAGTTTAATTTTGAACAAGTTTCGTAAATAATTACAAATAGCAGATCTTCAACAAACAGTACAGCACGTTTTTAAATCGCTACGAGTTGCAGAAGCACAGCCAATCAGCCCGAAAAAAACCATCAACATTTCTAACGTATTTTTCTCGCAAAACAGACAGCAAATATTTGGTCCTGCCATCCGGAGAACTCCACATCAGAGACGTCGGACCCGAAGACGGCTACAAATCCTACCAGTGCAGGACAAAACACCGATTGACCGGTGAAACGAGACTCAGCGCAACCAAAGGTCGTTTGGTCATCACCGGTAAGTTTTCTTGAGATTTTTCTTCAAGTGGATCGCATCGCATCGCAAATTCTCTATACATGGTCACGAGGCATTTTTCCCTCGCGGGGAAATCCGATAGCCTCATCGAATTTCAAGCGTTGATGTCTTAGGGCGATTAGTGCAAGGGTATCGCATAACCGGGCGTTCCGACTACGTTGGTCTAAATTTAGCGCCTTGTTTTGCGAAAATGGGTTAACGGTCTTGCTGGTTGATTGTAAACTTTTGCCACTCAAACGCAGCGGATAAAAATCTGCGGTCGTGAATTTTTGAAAGAGCATTTTTGTAAGAGCAGTATTTGTAAAGTATTTTTAAAAAAGTAAAACATTTCATAATCATTCAAACATCCAAATGTTCGCGTCATCGAACTAAACATTTCATAATCATTCAAACATCCAAATATTTACGTCATCGAACTTCAGCCATGAAACAATCACCTATATAGTCGGAGTTTATGAGCTTGGCTGAAGCAAAAGGGTTTCAGTGATTCACGGCACACGTGAAAACGTGCTTCATTTCCATTTCTACAAAAGGTATAGGAAGTCTATACAAATACAAGGAAAGTGAACTGACGGTTTGCTCACGTCCGTTTGTATAAACGACCCAATGCGGGACACATTTCAATCGGCTGCCGTGTCCTCAAATTGCTTTTTAATAATGCATCGAAGCGGTGAAAAATTCAGGGAAAATAAGGTGGGAAATTGGAAAAATCGAGTCTTTGTAGGTTCACACCTCACAGCTATCCATTTTCGTCAATTATTCAAATGGGGGCTGTAAATCGGTCGGAATAATTCATGGATGTTTACTGCACAAGTTCTACTCATTTCCATTCAGATTTGTCGAATGAACGAGCTTGTCATTACGATTAAGTTTAGTTTTGGAATATGCACAAAAATTTCAAATTAGGTAAACCAACACTTAAGAAGTGTTGATTAACTTTAGGAATGGTTGATTTATTTGGGAATTCTTAATTTTCTCCGGAATTTTTTGACTCTTTTCGGCCTTCACCGCAGGATTTCTCTCGCCCGAATAAAAGGATGCGTGATAGGACCTAATTTCCGATTTCCTGGCTTACACACGTGTTTCATGCGGAATCGCTGTTCCATGTCGTATTTATGGGACACCGAAACGGACGGGCGAGGTCCCTTACCCTACCTTTATCACGTTAGTTGGTCACTCAACTTACCGTCGAGGTTCCACGGTGAAATGGAAATTAAATGCGTGGAAGTGCACTTTACTGTTGCATCGGAGCGTTCTATTCTCGGACAATCAAATGACGCGGAGGCAAGGTCGATTTTGTTTGTGGGTTCGTGGTCGAGTTGAAAAAGAGCTATAGGGCCGGCCCCTAACAGTGTTCGTTCAATAATAGGGCCACTAAACAGATGTACAACCCTTGATAAACTCGTAGGTGTGCTGCGGGGATGTTTTATTGATTATTTTTCCTAGGGGAGGTTACCGCAATAATTGCGTTTAGTTTTCTCGTCAATTGATCGTAAAAAGGACAATGGAATGTAATGATTAAAACTTACATTGGAAGAAAATTATTAATAATTTGCCCCACTGGCCGTAATGGGGCATTGAAGGGTATTATCCACTCAATCATAATGATACACATTTCATTGTAATTGATAGTACTCACCGCCATAATGAAACGAACGCGTCTAGAAATCGAGTTGTATAAATTATGCTGCAGGAATGTTATTTTTGTACGTGTAATTGTTATTGATTCTTTTTCTCGGGTAATAAGTGATCATGTATAGAATGAACTATTCGATTACGTTTGCGAGAGCCGCATTCGAATTTGCAACGCCAAGTTCGAGTGTACTGTGCGGCTCCAGGCTTTTCGGAAAAGTAAACAGTTAAACCGTTTGTTATTCCTTACGCTTAGTAGATGATTGACGCGGATTGCTGAAGCGGTGTGATGTGATCCACATATTTTGTGAACTTCATGCGAAAATGTCTGAGGTCAATTGTACATTTTGTACCTAGTCTTTGAATTTTCTGCAAAAATGTTTGAATGTTGAAATTTTTATATTATCTTCAGGTCATTTCTAATTCTCATTTTACAAACCAGACATTCTCCGATGCAGTTCAGTATTTATCGTGGGGAAATTTTCAGAAAAATGCGCTCCAAGACGTTCGATTGGCTTTTTACGGTAAAGTTAAGTACTTTTCCGTGAAAAGTGTAGTTATTCCTCATCGAAAGCGTAGTCATTTTCCATGAAAAGTGGTAATTTTTCATGAAAAGTGAGATCATTATTAATAGCAGGATATTAAACCTGGCGACAATCCTTGACGATCTCGCGATATTTCAAGTTCGTTATGGAGCGCATGTTTCTAAAATTTCCCCAAATTTCAAGCCCAGAATTGCCTGAATGTTGGGATAGGGTACCCTTGCTTCTGTGACGGGCACTTTCAAAATTACTCGTGAAAATTCAAATCGAAGAGACAGTCACTGGAGTTGGCCGCGTTTTCCCTTCTTTTCCCATTCCTCATTAAAATACACGGTCGGTTTTCTCTACTTCCATTAATGGAGGTAGGTATTCCCTGGCGAATGTTTGGTTCGGTGGGTACCCTGACCCTTGAATGAATCGATCAATTTGCATGTGGGTAAGTATGCAAAAATGGTTTATCTGGTGAACAAGTCAGACCACATCATCCTAAATTATTTCGATGAAATCGCCGACGTATCGTGATGATTTGTTCTAGAACCTGTGGGGACGGTTATCCCTAAGTTTCCGCTAGAAGCTCGAAAAGAATATAAGTCTTGGATCAATCAAACTTTGGACATACTTTGCCCTGCCCAAGGTTTCCCAGTACCCCTAACACGGTATGGTTCTGTCCATTTGATTAGGTGTTTTTGGTGTTTAGATTATGTAGTCATACAAGCATGTCTTGTCGTTTTACAATTAATTTCAGTCGTTAGCAACTTGAGTCATTTTCTCCGTTTAGATCAGTAAGTCAAAGGCAGGGTACCCTTTCTTCACACTTCTTCTATTCCATAACACCTAATTATTGTGGGAATTTATTCGATGGTCGAATTTAGAGCCAGTGGCAAGTGTCCTCCCGAAGTTTCCAACCACATACAGTTCGACTTCCTTTCAAGGAAGCAGCGGAAATAGTTTGACACTTTTGTGTCCAGCTCAAGCATTTCCAGCTCCATTGCACAGGTTCGTTGAATGTCGATGCCTCAATTTTTCATATTGGTCAATGCTTAAATGTCGGCACATACGTTACACTCTTCAAAACGAAGTTTACTCCTCTTGAAAGTATTTGCAGTTACCAAGAAGGAAGGGTACGCTAAATTCAGGTTTAGGTTCAATTGGTCATGATGACGATCCAAACGCTGTGGCTGTGTTAACCCACGCGTCATAATTTCCCCACAGAACCCATTGGTACAGTCAAACCGAAATTCTCCGCAACCGATAACTTGAGGGGTTTCATCTCCAGCAGTGATTCTAGCACCACTTTGCTTTGCCCCGCGCAAGGATATCCTCTTCCACATTACAGGTATGGCAGACCATTGTGTGCGCTTTAAGATTATGGTATGGGACAATGCAAGGGCCTTGCGTTCTCTGGGTAGAAGAATAATCGTATGATTATTCTCTGGTAGAACGTAAAATTAGCTCATCTTTCGCAGAACCCATGGGAAAAGTTCGCCCCACAATCCCGATATTCCCTACCGTCTTCTCTGGCCGGGCCAGAATGAATATTTCTCTGTTGTGTCCGGCTCAAGCTTATCCCTCACCAATGTTCAGGTAGGCATCTATTTTCCGCGCATTCTGATCGTGAGTTTTATTTTTGCTAGAACCAGTAGGTAAAGTGAAACCTAACATCCAGAAGTTACCGCCCATCGACGCCGTGGAAGTTAACTCCACCGTGGCTATGCTTTGCCCCGGGCAGGCTTATCCTTCACCTAATTACAGGTCAGTTGGGTTGGTTTAATTTCCCCGCATGATTCAAAAGGCGAAAAGGTTTACTTCGTTCGTACTAAATATTTGTAAGAGTGAAAATGCTCGACATAGGAGGCAAATTTTCGGACAATTCTGGGTTCCCCTTAAAATCGCCGGAAAATAAGGTTTATCCTTATTCTCAGAGCCCGTGGGTAGTGTCATCCCTAAGTTAACATCAGGAGACACGAGTCGAACAGCCACGTATAGAATCAACACGAGCAGTACGCTGCTTTGTCCCATGCAAGGATATCCTGTCCCAAGTTATAGGTATAGTCAGGCTAAATATTTGTTCTCTTGAGAACCTGTTGACGCTGTTGGTCCTCGGTCCACTTTCCCTCCAATAATTTCCCAGCTTTTCGTCGGAAATTCAACCTGAGCGATCCATTTTCCTTGTAGAACCAGTCGGATCCGTCAAACCCAAATTTTCCACAATCGAGAAATTGCGAGCCTACGAGGCCTCCTTCGGCGAAAGCGCTACGATTCTCTGCCCGGCACAGGCATACCCGGTCCCTTCACAAAGGTAACGCAAATTTGACGTTGGCTCTTTGGTTCTAGAACCCATAAGTAGCGCAAAACCCAAAGTCTCCTCTCAGTCCAAATACGACGTTGTCGAGCACAAGGAAAACTCAACTTTGGCACTTATTTGTCCGGCTCAGGGCTACCCTCTCCCGCATTTCAGGTTAGTTACTGTTGTGTACGTAACGTAATAGTGACTGCGGTTCAGTAAGCAATGCCTCTTGAAATTGCCAGAACCGTTGGGAACTAGGGCACCCAAATTGCTGAGCAACGCCAAATCCACGTGGTACGAGGAAAGCTCCAAGCAAAATTTGGCGCTGCTGTGCCAAGCGCAAGGCTACCCAACCCCACTGTTCAGGTTGTTAAATTTCTTATTCTAACGCGGCATTTTCGTGCTTTAAGAACCAATTGGATCGCGAGCGCCCCGATTGGTCTCTGACGTCAAAAGCACCACGATCGAGAAAGAGTCTGGGCATGGGTTGTCGTTGTTATGTCAAGCACAAGGTTTCCCTATGCCATTATTCAGGTATTTGGACTTGCAATTCTCCCTTTGGAATTATGTTCGTACTATTGGGTTCACCTTAGTGTTAAACGCAGGATTAACCATGCACCTGATAATACAATGTCTATGGGTTTTCGGCATTAATAATTTGGGTATGTGGGAATTTATCTTGACACTAATTTCCACCCCTAGAACCTGTCGGTACCCGTGCTCCGAAATTACTAGCAGACTCGAAGCTGAAATACGTTGAACGTGAATTCCAAACTGAGATTCCCTTATTTTGCCAGGCCCAGGGGTTCCCAGTTCCCACGTTCAGGTGATTGCAACTTAAATTATTTATTGGTACCTGTTTTATCAAAACAGAACCAGTTGGAGTTAAGGGTCCGGTCTTTTCAACTGACAATTTGATAAACGCCTTCAATCGGCACTCTGGGAATAGCTTCGCGTTGTTGTGCCAAGCACAAGGGTTGCCTGTTCCCAAATTCAAGTAAGTAAGGGCTAGAAATACTGACAATTTAGAAATCAAGCGTAGTAATTTCACTACGAGGAAAAGGTTGTGCTTGAAGAAGGTATTCTTCTGGAAGGGATTTTATTTCCTTTAGAACCCATAGGATCGAAAGCGCCGACTTTTTCTTCAGAATCGAAAAGCTTCTCCTACGTAAAACGTAACCTCAATAGTTTCGCTTTGCTCTGTCCGGCGCAAGGGTTGCCAATTCCAACGTTCAGGTTGGTACAATTTTCTAGCGAATTTACTCAGAACTTTATTTGCATGTAAAGAACCGATTGGCTTCAAGAAACCGTCCTTTTCAAACGACGCCACCAGCATTTCGTACACTAGAGCTGTAGGAAGTAGTTTCGGGTTACTCTGTCAGGCTCAAGCTTATCCAATTCCTAACTTCAAGTAAGTTCTGAAATATTTTCTTCAACAACATCCTGAGGACTTTGGCCGACTGAACTCCATTGAATATTTTGTGGTCCCGTCTGAAACTTAGAGGTTTATCTAAATTTTGGTTTACCCATAAGTTTGGATCATGCTTTGATTGAAGTAATATTATTTTTCTGTTTAACAACTGAAGTGCACTGCAGTGGTTCAAACCACTGACGGGTTATTTTCACTAAGAAGCAGTATTGCTCGAAATCAATTATAACCCTATCCCACCATCGGTATGAAAAAGATCACTACCAACATCAAACTTCATTCAGAACCCATTGGTTACACACCACCAAGAATTCCCCCAAAATCCAAATTGGACGCTGTCGTTAGCCGATTGACCGCATCAACAGTTCTGCCTTGCGACGCCCAAGCAAATCCAATCCCAATGTTCAGGTCTGTTGAAATCCACACTTCAAACAAATCCGAATTTTCAGAACCGCATACCAGTGTCGCCCCAACAGCCAAAGACAAGTCCATTTCCGGACTAAAAAGCGCTGTTAAAGTCAACGAAACGGTGCCTTTAATTTGCGCAGCGCAAGGGTTCCCAGCCCCACTTTACAGGTTTGGTCGTTGAGTTCTTTTTCTTGTAGAACCACTCGCGGGCGTCGCACCCAAGGTAAAAGACAACGACGTGGAAACCCTGAAGAAAACTGTACGGGCAGGAAACACCGTCCCTTTGATTTGCGCGGCCCAAGGGTTCCCTTCGCCTCTATTCCGGTAATTCGTGGGCTTTGACACAAAACTATTTATGATTTTCCCTTCTAGAACCTACGAATAATATTGCACCAAAACCGGTCGATAAGAAACACACCCACACCTTCATTAGCGCGGATAGCCGAGAAATTGTGTACTTGATGTGCCAAGTAGTCGCGTACCCTGTCCCTTTGTACAGGTGAGAAACAGTTCTTACAAAACCGGAGAGTCCCCATCCAATTGTATAGAACCGAAGAGTTCCTTTGGAACAGAAGAGTTCTTTTAGAAGTCATGAGTTCTTCTAGGACTCGAGAGTTCTTGCAGAACAGTAAACACCCACTAAAATAGGAACCATCTGGCAATTTTAGGGCTTGAGATTTTCCTTCTCCCAGCACCCACCAGCTTCAGTAGGTAGAAAATTTCGTATTTTCCAGAACCCACCAATAATATCGCCCCGAAAGTTTTCGACAAGAAAATCGGTTTCACACTAATTTCCGCCGCATCCCAAGAAACAATTTTCCTTTTGTGTCCGGTCGTTGGGTACCCGGTTCCTCTATTCAGGTGAGAGTAGACAAGTGGTGGATTTGTACCGTTAAACTTTGCAGAGCCAACGGGCAACATAGCTCCCAAACTTCCCGGTCAGAAGTACGAGGGTGGAAAAATATTCATTTACAAAATTGACTCCGTGGCAGTACTGACTTGCGATATAGTTGGGTACCCCGTCCCTTTATTCAGGTACGAAAAAATCCCAGAATTTTGTTGTTGATTCCCTCGTTTTTCTCTGGTGTGGTAGAACCGACCAATAACGTTCCGCCCAAAAGAGTGGGTGCTGAATTTCGTTGGAGAGTGATGAGTGTTAGAGCTCAAGACGTAGCTTGGCTTACGTGTCAAGTTACCGGTTATCCTGTGCCGAGATTCACGTGAGTCACTCCTCAATGCATCATCTTATTGGCTTTGCCATCATCATCGATGTGTGTCAAAGGCAACACCTCAATATATCGCAAATTCAACACCTTTTTGGTGTGTTGTACACAACATCTCTTTGATGTTTGTTATATGAAACCCCACATTGAGATGTCCGGATCTTCTCATTAATTCTTTAAATTCTCGAACATAAATTTGGAAGTGCTCGTTTTAACTATTTTAGCTTAATTTATTCTCGAAAGTAAATTTGAAAGTGCTCGTTTTGACTATTTTAGCTCAATTAATTCTCTAAAGTAAATTTGCAAGTACTCCTCTTAACTATTTTGGCTTAATTCTGGGTTTGATTGAATGAGAAAATAGTAAGCGCTCTCGAAACATTTAAAGAATTCTTTTATCAAATCCTAATTAAAACCGACCCTTCCAGAACCAACAAATAACGTAGCCCCTAAGAAAGACGGTGAGAAATTCGAAGGGTGGAAGGTCCTCTACGTGAAGCGAAATAACACAGTATGGCTAACTTGTCAAGTGACTGGTTATCCTGTTCCTAGATTTTCGTGAGTTTCACTTTGAATAGTATTCTTGGGAGATCAATACAAGTAGATACTAGAACCAATCGAAAAATGAGGATTCAAATAAAATGAGCACTTTCAAAATAAAGTTTTTACCTATTTGCCCATTTAGATTAAATACTAGTACTATTAGTTGTATGCTCTCAAATTTCCAATTTCCATTGATCGAAACCGCAACAATATACTCTTTTAAAACTTCTGTTTGAAGAGTATAATAAAGGTAAGGGACAATTTTTCCAACCACTTTCCCAAATCTCCACAAACCGTAATCCCCACCAAGGGTCTTTCTGGGCTTGATCCTTAATTTCAATCAGATTTTGAAATTGTCAGTATCAATTTTCTCAATTTATCAGAACCCACGGGAAATATCGCTCCGAAACTTCCCGGATTGAAATACGAAGGTGGAAGAATTTTCGTGTACAAAGTAAACTCACAGGCGGTCCTAACATGCGATATCGTTGGCTACCCTGTCCCATTATTCAGGTACCAACCCAAATCTTTATTTGTCCCACATTGAATATTTATTCCGATTTTAACAGAACCAACCAACAATGTTCCTCCCAAAAAAGTTGGAGCTGAGTTCGGTGGTTGGAGGGTTCTGAATGTTAAGCATAACGGTACTGCTTGGCTCACTTGCCAAGTTACGGGTTATCCGGTTCCCAGATTCTCGTGAGTTTTAGCCTTTCAAAGAATTTTCCTTTTAAATCATAATTATAATTTTTCTAGATTTAAAATTAATTTTCTGCAGCTTAATTTTTTCATACATACAATAAATATTGTACATAATATATGGTACATTACCGTGAAAATTAATTAAGACCAAGGTGGTGTCTTTGAAAGTATTTTTAGACTTTGTGAGTACAAGTTTTTGGACTTTGTGTGTACAAGTTTTTAGACTTTATGAGTACAAGTTCTTAGACTTTACGAGTATAGGGGAACCCCACAAGAGTTGCGACTTCCACAAGGTAAGTCTCCCCCTCACTCTTCACACAGTCACGCTTTTTTGATTTGATTTTCCCATAGTTCTCCACCCAGCGTTCGACAGGGAAGCTCGGAAGGTAGGTACCGATCTGCATGCGCCGGCTTAGGGATTCTGTATTATTTTAAACGCTTCCATTTCCATAACTCCTGTGTTGATTGAGTTCAAGTCTCCGTACTCGAGTCGTCCGCCTCTTTGCGCATTGAACTAATGCAGAATCCTAATTGCTGGTTCCTTTCAGAACCAACCGGTAACATACCGCCAAAGTTAGTCGGGGAACGAACGCCGTGGAAGATTGCTTCTGCGAGGCGAAACTCAAGCGTTTGGATCCTTTGTCCCGTAGTCGGATTTCCCTATCCCGTTTTCAAGTGAGTCTCGCCATAAGGATCTATCGAAAATTGGAGCGGAAGCTTTTGTTGAGCCGGGAAAATTTTCTGCGGAGACTTCAATGAAATTTCCTTTCTGAAAAATCCCCGCGTAAACTCATTGTTCATAAATGAAAATGTTCCCTAATCAAAGGTAGAATATGATTTAATAAGAAATAATTTCTCGCTTGAATTTCTCCGATGAGAATTCAATTAAATTGGATTCCCCATTCCAAATAACTCTTGCAAAATTTAATTTGATGAAAACCGTCACTGATCAATGGTACTCTACGAAATTTGAAACCGAAACCTCATTTCGAAGAGTATAGCTGTTACAATATACTCTTTCGAAATTTAATTTGAAGAGTATGTTACAATATACTCTTTTTTTAAGAGTATAAGTGCGAATCGTTCTCTCAACAGAACCGACTAGCAATGTCCAACCAAAAGCTTCCGGTAGAAAAATTGACGGGAGCATAGTGTTCGAAACAGCCGTCACCCAAACCATAGTCCTCACTTGCGACGTAATCGGGTACCCTGTCCCGAAATATAGGTACGTCCACTTCTCTCATATCCCTTTTCAATGTCAGAGCCCACGGGACAAACGGCTCCGAGAATTTCCGGCGACGGATTGAACAAACAGTCCGGAAATGCCCTGTCCGTTGTGGCACTGCTTTGCGACGCGCAAGCTTTCCCAACGCCGAGGAAAAAGTGAGTTGAAACTCCGGGGAAGAAAATTTGCAGCAGCGATGAAATTTCGATTAGATTGACGTTAATAATAAAATTGTTGGGAGGGCTAATTCACGAAAACGTTCTTTCTGGTAAAATGATTGGCATTTTTGGTAAAATTGGCGTACAGGTCGAATTGGCATTCTGGGCGAATTGGTACGTACGGGTCGAGTCAAAAGAGAAATTTGGGTGTTTTCAGAGCCGACGGGAGCAGTAGGTCCGAGATTGAGCACTCGAACCATTGACATTAAATTCGTAAGCTCGGGACAGAGCATCGTGGTGCTTTGTCCTGCTCAAGCTTACCCGGTTCCGTTGTTCAGGTAAAATGGTGTCAGAATATCGATAAACATGAAATTTACCACAATTTACTTCGCAAAGACTAATGAACATAACCGAGAGTTTTTCATTTGTGGTCTTGACTTGGTTGACCAAAACAGGAAATAAAGGTCGATTCACACTATTCGGGACTTCGTGTCACAGTAACGTTCTGAAAAATGCGAATCGACCTTTAATTCCTTAGTGTACATCCTTGTGTCCACCAAATACGAAACAATGCAATACAGAAAAATTCGTGCCTACTTATGTCAAATTATTCAAGTAATGCAGTGTTGAAAAAGCGATTTGCAAGTTATTAATTGTCACCTAAAATCTCAATCAAGACGAAGTAAATCGTGGCGAGTAAAAACGCGTCGTAAACGTTTTATTTCCTCTTGTTCCAGGTGGTTCAAGTTCGCCGACGGCACCAACCGCAAGCAAGTCATCCAACTCAACGACAGGATCAAGCAGGTCGCCGGTACCCTCATAATCCGTGAAGCTAAAGTCGAAGACTCCGGAAAGTACCTCTGCGTTGTCAACAATTCGGTCGGGGGTGAGAGCGTTGAAACCGTCTTGACTGTAACGGCACCCCTCAAAGCCACCATCGAGCCCGAGGTCCAGACCGTCGATTTCGGTCGTCCAGCTGTATTCACCTGCAATTTCGAGGGAAACCCCATCAAGACCATCAACTGGCTCAAAGATGGCCGCTCCCTGGACCACCACGACGCCATTTTGCGCATCGAAACCGTCAGGAAAGAAGACAAGGGGATGTACCAGTGCTTCATCAGGAACGACCAAGAGAGCGCTGAAGCCACAGCCGAGCTGAAGTTAGGTGGGCGATTCGAGCCACCGCAGATACGCCACGCCTTCGGCGAAGAAACGCTGCAACCTGGACCGTCCGTTTTCTTGAAGTGCATAGCCGCTGGAAACCCAACACCCGAAATTACTTGGGAATTAGATGGGAGGAGGTTGTCGAATAGTGACCGCTACCAAATCGGACAGTACGTCACGGTTAACGGAGACGTCGTGTCGCAGCTCAACATAACGGATATCCACACCAACGATGGTGGGTTGTACAGGTGCCTGGCTTCTAGTAAGGTCGGTTCCGTGGATCATTCCGCTAGGATAAACGTTTACGGGCTGCCGTTCGTGAGGTCTATGGAAAAACAAGCGATCGTCGCTGGAGGAACACTGATCGTCCATTGCCCCGTCGCTGGATATCCAATTGATACTATCGTTTGGGAAAGAGGTTAGTTCCCTTTTTGTTGTCCCGATATTTCTTTTGATCTCATTCAATTTGCATTCTATAATTTAACCGCCTATGATATTCGCTACTCCTTTAGACGCATTTAAGGGATAAATTAATTACTATTCGCGATTCAAGTCCTCTGGTGTTTGACAAGTTGAACTAATCTCTCTGGCCCTTTGAGGTTAGGTTACATTGTCACATTGTTTTCGTTTGCGTGCCCTTTTACACCTAACCTTATTTTTCGCTGGGTGTTATGTGAACAGCTGATATAGCTCCCAGATATTAGTTCAAGTAAGTGGTGGCGCCACCGTGCCTTGAATCGCGAATATTCCCCCCTTAAGTTTTTATTTTATGTGTCGCATTACCGGCACTAATGGAGTGCTAAGGGCAGTCGGGCAACTAGCTTCGGCGAACGATATAATACTAAAACGTGCGTTTACGTTACGGTTAGGGTTTAAAAGTTAATTACTCCAATTTGCGTAGATGGAAGAGTGCTGCCCATCAACAGGAAACAGAAGGTGTTCCCCAATGGTACGCTGATCATCGAGAATGTGGAGAGGGCCTCAGACCAAGCAACATACGTGTGTGTGGCGAAAAATTCCCAAGGCTACAGCGCAAGAGGCTCGTTGGAAGTTCAAGTGATGGGTGAGTGTTCTCACTATATTCTTGCGCAGGCGCTCTTTTCACGTGATATTGCAGGGTTTTCAGGAAAATTTTTGTTAAACGCGATTTTTGGCGTTCTACAGGACAGTTTCAACTATGATTTCATCACTTGAAACTGGAATATTGCGACTTATTTTAGATATGGATAATTTTGGATTATCCTCACGATTCTTGCGAATTTAGGATATCCATTGTAAACATTTTATAGGTGCAGAATTGGTCGGCGTAAGAACTTCTCATTCTTGTTTTCAGTTCTTTATTCTAGCCCTTTGCAGGTAAGAATAGCAGAGTGTGTGGTGCAGTCTCTTATAACGTCATCGCATCAACAGTCGCTAATATTTGTTTGATTTTCATCACCATTTCATTTCATGGAGTTTTGTTGCATTGTTGTGTTGGAGTTTAGCTTCTATGGGGCGTGAGACACGTCCGCCTTCCATTCTAAATAGAGGTTGTTCCATTTCTTCAGACCATTCGTTAAAATTTCGCGGGAAAATATAAATTGCAGATATAAATTACGGAATGCAAACAAGAAATGTTAGATGTGTTTGTATCAACTAATTCCTCGGTTGTAAATACGTTGTTTAGCCTCCGCTCATTTTCTTCCATTTAATATGCTCGAGTGGTCATAAACCATTGTGACCGAGTTGAATTTCCTGCTCATTTCTTATAGGTCTATGCAAACTTAAAATGAGCTGACTGACAAATTTTAGATAACGGTTTGCAAATAATTGTGCAGCAACGCAGTGTTGATGTAATTTCACTAGTAGATCGCTAGTATAGCAATTATTCTGGTCATAAGGAATGAGTCGTTTAAAGGAACGCAACAACCTCTCTTCGGAACCGCGTTTGATTGAAAACCGCGCTAAAAACAACCCGCATCAGTTTGCGCCACTTCGCCTCCATTCGACGCATCTGATTGATTGTAGTCAAACCGGTGATCAGTCCGTTTCAATTCGACGGTCCGCTGAACGCCGGCGACAGCGCCGTCCTCACTTGTTACGTGCCGAAGGGCGACAGGCCGTTAAAGATCAAGTGGTACTTGAACGGCAAACACATCTCGCACCACACGAAGGGCATCTCGACGTCTGTGTTTGGTAGCCAAGCTAGTATATTGAACATAAATTACGTCGAGCCCTTTCACAGGGGCGAGTACACTTGTTCGGCGTCCAACTTCGCCGGGAACACAGAGTTCACCGCAGTACTTGACGTGAACGGTACTGCGCTCGATGTCGCCCCCTAACTCCCTTGTATATTTATTGGTATATAGTTGGACGCTTTTTTACTGTTGAATTGTCTGTGTTCATTTCGACCCACCAACCCGACACGTTTATCAGTACATCGCCAGGCTCTAACACCTCCCGGTCCCATGTCTGAAGGTATCTGGGAAGACATATGGAAAAGGAAATTTTTTGGACTGGGAAAAGGGATTACAATTATAATTTTGTGCAAAGTCCTCCGTCGAGTTGTCGAATCCCAACTTAACTATTTGGAGGTTAATCGAATGAGGTCGTACACGATTTCTTGTTACTCTTCTTTTAAGAAACAAAGTCCTATAGTTTCTTTTTAGTGGTAGTGTACATTATAGTCTCGTGGATTGTAATAGTAGATCTCTATGTCATTATTATTTCCCTTGCTAATTTCTTAGAACATTACATTTTTAACAATTCGTATTCTATGCAGTCGATAAACAGCTGTTTTTAAGTTTTTGAATAAAATTTCTAAATTTTCTAAAACGTGTACGACCTCGTTCAAATGTTAAAAATTCCCTCCTAAAATTATTCGTCACAAGAGATTCTCCAAACTTAATTGTTAGGAAAATCATTTGATTTTACTAATTTTGTAGTTGTACCCCAAATATTTCCTTTTACGATCGGGGATGATGACGTCAACGAGGGAGACACTATTTCTGTTCAGTGCACAATTTCTAAAGGCGACAACCCTTTAAACATATCATGGACTCTAAATGGGAAATCTTTGGATAATTTCGAAGGAATTTTGCTAAACACTGGCAAACGTGCTAGTTATTTGACCATTGAGTCAGTTAGTGCCCGTCATACTGGGGAGTACACTTGCCACGCCTCAAATATGGCAGGGGTCGCCACATTCTCCTCGTTTTTGAACGTCAAGGGTATTTAAAAATTGAACGGATTTGATTGCACTTTTATCTAACTTCCCATATCTTCACCTCCTTTAACATTTTCACCTCTTCCGACATCTTCACCTCAGTTAACATCGTTACCAATTCCTAAAGTTTCTTTAACATCTTCAACAATTCTTACATTTTAACCAGTTCGAACATCTTCACTAGTTCTTACATTACCATTACTTCTAACATTTCGATTTTGAAACCGTCAAAATTATTGCCGTCCCTAAAGAAGTCTTCTCAGGAGCATTTAGTTATTGTATGCACAGAGTAAAGAAGAAGTCTTACAAAGAATTTCTTTAGTCCCTCCTCAGATCCTGCCCTTTGATTTTGGCGAGGAATCCGTGAACGAAGGAGACGGAGTTTCCGTTCAGTGCTCTGTTTCTAAAGGCGACTACCCTCTGAACATAACATGGACCTTAAACGGCAAACCTTTAGAGCCGAATCAAGGGATCCTGGTGAACAGGGCGTCGAAAAGAGTTAGTACTTTGAGTATAGACTCGGTCCAGCATACGCACGTGGGGAATTACACGTGCATCGCCGAAAATAAGGCGGCTTCTGTGAGCTTCATGGCTTTGCTCGCTGTGAACGGTTTGTCGCGCAAAAATTGCAGCTTCAGCTTGTTTCGTTTTCGTTCTGTCCATTCCAAACCTCCCCCACCCCCCCTCTAACCGGAAGTTGTAGTTTTACCTCAGATCGCCCATTTCGAATTCGGCCAAGACTCGATGAACGAGGGCGACACAGTTTCCATACAATGCACCGTTACAAAAGGAGATAATCCTGTGCATTTCGAATGGTACTTGAACAACCGAACCATTGAGAATTACGAGGGTATCTCCGTCAATCCGTTAGGGAAACGAATCAGTAATTTGGGGATAGACTCGGTGCAGGCCAAACACAGCGGTGAATATACTTGCAAGGCTACCAACATAGCTGGATCGGTGAATTACACCACTCATCTTGTGGTCAACGGTACACTTTTCCTAAAATCGGACTTTGCTTTGATTGCTACTTTTTCAATTCGTTACCTTCCAAACCATCTTGTTTCCTGATTCTTTTGAACGATTTTACTTTTGAAAGTTTCAAATCTACTTTGTCCCTCCATAGTTCCACAACTTTTGTAATCTTAGTATTTCCTCGTTTAACAATCATAGTATTTGCTCCTTTAATAATATTAGTATTTCCTCATTATTTTTGTAATCATGGTATTTCTTCCTATTACAAAGTTTTATATTTCTTGAATTTAGTACCTCCCCAAATTCTACCATTCGATTTCGGATCCGAACCCATCAATTCCGGAGACGTGGCCATGGTTAACTGTGCTGCAACAAAGGGTGACTTACCGTTAGCCATCTCATGGTCTCTGAATGGAAAATTTATTAAAACCCTAAACGGTGTATCCACTGCTCAATTGAACAGTCGAATGAGTACTCTCACCATCGATTCGGTACAAGCAGAACACTCAGGCTTATATACGTGCACCGCCACAAATTCTGCCGGACAAGCAGATTACTCTGCTGAATTAAACGTGAACGGTATTTCCCAAATGCGTTTGTTTGAGAACATTTTTCTAAATTCATTCGGCTTGGTAAATTTTTGTTGTGTAGATTCCTATATTCCAATTTGGTTTCGCATCCTTTACAGTTCCTCCACAAATATCCCCATTTGATTTCGGAGGGGATTCAGTTAACTCCGGGGACACGGCTATGTCTAATTGTCAGGTTACTAAGGGTGATTTACCGCTGGAAATTAAATGGTTTCACAACGGTAAACTTATACGTGACGTTCAGGGTATTTATCTGGGAACGGCAAGACGTTCCAGTGAAATCACCATCGACCCTGTTACTTTCGAACATGCCGGAGAGTACACTTGTAGTGCGAGAAATTCTGCAGGAGTTTCCTCCTTTTCTGCATCGTTAAACGTCAATGGTAAACATCGAGATGATTAAGTGCATGCATTTTCCTCATTTTAGTCCCACCACAAATTTCTCCTTTCGATTTTGGATCTGAATCAATCAACGAAGGTGACACCGTCATGACTAGTTGTTTGGTCACGAAAGGTGACTTTCCCCTTTCAATCGCTTGGTTTCTTAATGGAGCGACCGTTAAAAACGTAAGAGGATTGACTTTCCTCAATAGCAAGAGAGCCAGTCAGTTGACCATAGAAAAAGTGTTCTCAACACATAGTGGATATTACACTTGTACTGCCACTAATTCCGCTGGGACGTTCAACTCTTCAGCTGTTTTAAACGTCAATGGTATTTCAACATCTTATGTAGAGGACCCTTTAGTTTTATTCAGAAGTCCCATTTGTTTTATTTCGAGATTCCATGTGTTATTTCGAGGTTTTAGATATTTTATTTCAAGGCTCCCGGCTCCACATATTTTATTTTTCACCTTGTCATTCTTCAACCGAAACCAAACTCCACCCATGAGACCCCCAAAATTTGACGGTGAATCAACTGTGTTGCAATTTATTTGCTTTTAAATTCTAATTGCAGTCCCACCACAAATAGGTCATTTTGATTTCGGGGAAGACGACATCAATTCAGGCGATGCGGTTATAGTAAACTGTATAGTCAGTAGAGGCGATCTGCCGATCAAAATCACTTGGTTATTCAATGGCAAGGCTGTTGCTAAAGCCCCCGGAATCTCATTCCTCAACAGCAAAAGATCGAGTCAATTGAGTGTGGACTCTGTGCAATTCGAGCACGCAGGAGAGTTCACTTGCCTTGCTAGTAACTCCGCAGGCAACGCGACCTACTCTGCCCATTTGAACGTCAATGGTGATTTTGTATACATATTTCAATCATTAATTTTGCCTCGACCAACTAAACCTGCCCTTCGCCCCACATTGACCATTTCCTCAAATACTTAGAAGGTAATATTTTTCAAAAATATTTTGAGAATATTAGTAGGAGTTTTCACAACATTACTTGGTGAATTCGCATCAAATTACTTCAAAGGTAAAATTTCTGAAGCAGGCACCTAATTGTGATTGTTTTGGTGATATTCTACACTGCAGTGGTAACTCCCTAGATGTCTTTCTCTTCAGTTTCCCCTCAAATAGTCCCGTTCGAATTCGGCGATGAGGCGATAAATTCAGGCGAATTAACATCCCTAACCTGTTCGATCAATAAGGGAGACTTACCCTTGAAGATCACTTGGCTGCATAACAATAAGGGTGTAGAGAACGAAGAGGGAATTGTTGTGGCGAACGTGAACAAAAAGATAAGCATGTTGAGTATAGAGTCCGTTAAAGCAGACCATGCAGGGGAGTACACTTGTCTAGCGAAGAATTCCGCTGGAGAAGCCCGATATTCTACATTTTTGCACGTCAATGGTACAACGTTATAAATTAATTTCACTTATTACAGAATATAATTATATTTTGTATTCAGTGTTGATGTATAGTTGTTCGATAATTCTAAGATGTAGTTGTATGATCACTCTAACTCGTATGATCACTTTAATATGTAACTATGCAATCATCTTTTCTGTTGCAATCCTATTGAACACTCCCACCCATTGCCTGAAAATCCAGTAGGATATTATTAACATTTCGCCAAGGATTTTCTTACCATGGTTACATTTTCAATTTTCAATTAACTTTTGAGATGTACCAATAGTACCAATAGTTCCGCGTTTCAGTACCACCACAGATTTCCCATTTCGATTTCGGGGAAGAAGACATTAATTCTGGGGACCCGATCATAATCAATTGTAATGTAATCAAAGGCGATCTCCCCATCGAAATTAGATGGCTCCTCAACGGAAAACCTGTTCAAAAAACATCAGGAACGACTTTTCTGAACAGCAAAAGATCCAGCCAATTGAGCATAGATTCGGTGCAGTTTGAGCACTCCGGAGAATTCACATGCCTTGCTAGTAATTTAGCAGGAAATGCCACCTATTCCGCAAATTTGAATGTCAACGGTGATGTCTACAACCGAATTATCTATTACTAGAAGCCTTGATTATACTGCCATATTCAACACTTGAAGTCTCTTTGTTATTTGCAGTTGTAGTTTCTATGTTGAAATTCCACTTGCACTTTCTATATTTTCACTCACCCTCCCTTAACCACCATTCTCTTCCACATCTTTTAACTTATTTGAAATTACTTTCCAATCTAGTACCTCCCCAAATTCTACCTTTCGATTTCGGAGCGGAACCCATTAACTCTGGTGACATGGCTACGGTGAATTGCGCAGCAACAAAAGGAGATTTACCGATAAAAATTTCCTGGTTCTTGAACTGCGAATCCATCGATGCTTTAAAGGGAATTTCCACAGGCCAATTGAACCAGCGAATTAGTACTCTTAGCATCGAATCTGTGCAAGCAGAACATTCTGGCGTATACACTTGCACTGCCTCAAATTCCGCTGGACATGCAAATTATTCAGCTCAACTAAACGTGAACGGTACCACCGAATTGCTTGTGTAGATTTCTTTAGTTCTATTCGTTTTCATACCCTTTAAAGTTCCTCTGCAAAAATTCGCTATATATTCCAGGGAAGATTTCAGTAGATTCTGTGTTAATGTGTACTTTATTACCACTTTCTGGGTGAATTAATACCTAATATTTACTTCCTGAGTGAATTGATACCTTATATTTACTTTCCGGATCGATTTTACTTTATATTTACATTCTTGAATGAGAAGGTCAACACAAATTTGACGTCTCACGATGATATGGCTTAATTTATAATAATCTCGAAACCACCAAAACATTGAAACTTAGCATTCCCTAGTTCAACCCCAAGTATTGCCCTTTGAATTTGGGGAAGGACCAGTCAACTCCGGCGAACTGGCATCCCTCATGTGTTCCATAAGTAAAGGCGATTTACCTTTGAGTATCACTTGGTTGCACAACAAAAAGCAAATCGACAGAATGAGTGGAATATCTGTAATGTCCATGAACAAGAAAGTCAGCACTTTGAGTATCGAATCGGTGAACGCACAGCACGCTGGAGAGTACACTTGCCTTGCCAAAAATAAGGCAGGCGAGTCTAGTTACTCAGCGGTGTTGCACGTTAATGGTACTTTTTTGAAGTTTATATTTATAATGTGTGCTGTATTTTTTTCGTAATCTCCCCATTTTGCAAAATCTTATTTATTGTAATGCCCCCAATTCTTTGCAAATCCCATCCCATCTGGAGAGAGTGAACCTAAATTTACCCAAACCTCCTGCAGTATTTACAAGAAAATCCAATTGCTATATATTATGTGTAGTGCTTCCTCAAATCGTACCCTTCGATTTCGGGGAGGAAGACATTAATTCGGGCGAGACGGTGTCCGCAACTTGCACCATAAGCAAAGGGGATTCTCCCATGGATATCACCTGGTTGTTCAATCGGAAACCCATAGAATCGGCGAGCGGAATAATTACTAATAAAGTTACCAAAAAGCTGAGCAATTTGATCATCGAGTCTGTCAATGCGATGCACTCTGGGGAATATACGTGTCTTGCTCATAATAATGCTGGGAACAACAGTTTTTCCACCTTTTTGCACGTCAATGGTATTTTGTGATTAAATTTACTTTGTATTTTTTCATATAATTTACCTTTTTTTTATTTATTAATTTTTTTTCAAAACGTTTACTCATATTTTTTCCCTGTACCTTACCACATTTTTAAGCAACCCCTCCTCTTATTATTATTATACTCTTCGAAACGAAGTTTTAAAAGAGTACTTATACTATTGAATAACCATTGGAAGTGTTTAGAATTCGAATTGAAAATACTCGAAGGAAGTGTACTTACTAGCTTGGTTACATCAAACCGTAATTATGTCTAACAGGCCCTTGTAATTATGTAGGTTCTTTTAGCTTGGCAAAGTTGATTCGCCTTCATTAAATTTTTGTTCTGCTTAGTTCCACCTCAAATAGTACCCTTTGATTTTGGCGAGGACGAAATCAACTCTGGAGTCACGGTGTCTTCTACATGCTCTATAAGCAAAGGCGATTTACCCATCGAAATAATTTGGTTGTTGAATGGAAAGTCCGTAACAACAGTGTATGGAATCACAATCAATCGAGTTAACAAGAAACTCAGCGCTGTATCCATCGAGTCGGTTGATGCTTCGCACACCGGAGAATATTCTTGTGTTGCCAAAAATTCCGCTGGCAATACCAGTTATTCTGCTTATCTGCATGTTAATGGTATTTTTTGAAGGATTCTAGCATGGCCTTTGAACTGTTTTCACGAAAAGTCCACCACTTTCCTCTTAGTAAACGTGAATCCTTTACAATGTGACAATTTTCTGTGAAGTCTCGATACTTGGTGTCTCGACTATTCTTCGACAAGTTTTTAATGTTTGCGAACCATTTCCATAGGGTCGGTAAATCTGGAAATCTTCGATTGTTATATTCCCAATTGTCATGTAGTTCTCGTTTTCTCTAGTTATACCCCAAATTGTTCCGTTCGATTTTGGAGAAGAGAACATCAATTCGGGTGATACCATTTCGGCCACTTGTTCCATCATCAAGGGCGATATTCCCATAGACATATCTTGGTATCTCAACAAAAAGCTCATAGATAATGGAGGTGGAATTTCTATTATTAGGGTCAACAAGAAAATCAGCACTTTGAGTATTGATTCGGTTCAAGCTGAACATGTAGGGGAATATACTTGTTCTGCATCAAACAAAGCAGGAACTTCCGCTTTTTCAACTCATCTTCACGTCAATGGTATTCAGGCGACATATTTTAGCAGACTGCATGCGTTTTCTAATTTAATTTTCTTTTATCGACCCACTGCAAATTTTTCCTTCCATTTTCTACTATTAGATGAAGTTTATTGACTATTGTCATTGGTAACCCATCGTGTACCTACTCCATCGGTTTGTCTCATTATACTAGCTTGGTTACTCCAACAATAAACTTTGATTACATTATAAATTAAGAATACAATTTAATTGCTAGAAATCAATAAATTATTAATTGTTTCTGAAGTGCCACCTCAGATAGTTCCTTTCGACTTTGGCGACGACGAGATCAATTCCGGAGAAATGGTCTCCGCCACTTGCACAATAAACAAAGGAGATTTGCCCATCGAAATAAAATGGCTACTGAATGGAAAAACTGTTGCTTTTGTTAACGGCATCACCGTCAATAGAGTCAACAAGAAATTAAGCACAGCTTCTATTGAATCCGTTGATGCTTCCCACTCCGGGCAATACACTTGTTTTGCTTCAAATGCAGCAGGAAATGCCAGTTTTTCCGCCTACCTTCACGTTAATGGTATTTTTTCAAAGCGATGCGTTAGATTTTAAAATTGGCAGTGCGAGATTTAATTTTTGTTTTACCCCAACACCTTCAAGTTCCCACTTATAGTGATCGAAATTATTACAATTAATTCATAACTCATGTTTTAAGTCAGAGGGGGAAACAGTATTCAGCTGATTGTGGATTTCAATTTCTATCTGTGACTCAACCTAAGCATTTTAAAATGTTTGGTTTAAGGCTTCAGAAAAAGTTGAGTTTAACTGTGAAAAATTTTCTACAGTTCTACCTCACATTACTCCGTTCGATTTTGAAGGAGATGCCAATACTGGTGAGAGTGTTCAAATTACTTGCTACGTCAGCAAAGGAGACGATCCCCTAAAAATAATTTGGACTTTGAACAATAACCCGATAAATTCTCGTTCGGGAATTTCAATGATACCGATTGGCAAACGCACTAGTTTACTCACCATATCATCAGTTGAGCCTAGCCATGTCGGTAATTTTAGCTGTACAGCGAGTAATGCTGCGGGTAGTTCGACTCACACAGCCACATTGTTCATAAATGGTACAGTTTTAGAATTGGGTCGTCTTTCCAATTATTTATTATTCCTAAAAACTAATTTTTATTTTATAAACTCGTCCTGTTCCACATATTCCACCCCCTTGTCTTAGCTTATGTCATAGACCAAAAATGGTATTTATAGTCTAACATTTGCTTATATCGTCGGTCTCATAATTATCATATCTTGCTTTCCATAGTTTCTCCAAAAATCGCACCGATTGAATTCGAGAGTGATTCCTTCCAAGAAGGGCAGTATGTGCAAGTTACTTGTTTAGCTTCTGAAGGTGATTTACCACTGAAAATCGAATGGCTACATAATGATCAAAATTTAGACGATTATCCTGAAGTTTCTGTCTCTAATGTGGGGAGGCGGAGTTCCATTTTATCAATTGAAGCTGTCTCCTATACAAATGCTGGAAATTACACTTGCAAGGCAACCAATTCCGCAGGAGAATCGCAATTTACTGCTTCACTTTTAGTCAATGGTTCATATTTGAAATTTAAATGGCATGCGATTCACTTAATTCCATAAGAAATCCTATCACCAAAACCTTCAACCCTCCAATCCCTGTTTAACTCTTTATCTACGGCGGTCGTCAATAAGCTACCAGAATCCATAACGTAAATTTTTTTCAGTAGTTAAAGCGTTAATGTTAACTCAAGACCCATACCATAAGTGCAATGATATACTAATCGTACTAGAAAATTGAATTCAGACAATTGACAATATTTTCCTTACTCTTTGGTGACTATTGATGTCTTTTTGATATCCTTAAAGTAGATAATCGTGACAATATTGAATTTATTTCAAACTCATTTTCTACAATTGCAACTCACCGGTCCTTTGATTCGAGTTGAGTTTCCCTAGTTCCACCACAAATCGTTCCCTTTGATTTCGGAGATGAAGCAATCAATTCTGGTGAAACCGTATCCGCAATGTGCACAATAAACAAAGGAGATTTGCCTATCGAAATATCCTGGTTGTTGAATGGAAAACCAGTTACGTACGTGAATGGAGTGATTGTCAGTCGCGTGAACAAAAAGCTCAGCACAATGTCCATAGAATCTGTAGACGACTCACATTCCGGGGAGTATTCTTGCATAGCGAAAAATTCCGCTGGAAATTCCACCTTTTCAGCGTATCTTCATGTTAATGGTATTTTTGTCCAAAACTGGCGGTATCATTGTTTAGTTTGCACAAAGCTTTCGTTTGTATGATTTTACTCCGAGCTCCTATTCCAATGAACTCTGACCTCAAATATAACGAACATTTTCTCGTTGATTCTTCGTAGGGTAATAATTCGTTCAAGTGTTATGGTTTTCCACAGTTTTGCCCCATATTACTCCGTTCGATTTCGAAGGAGATGCCAACACTGGGGAAAGTGTGCAAATTAATTGTTACGTCAGCAAAGGAGACGATCCCCTCAAAATAATTTGGGCTCTGAATAACAACCCAATAAACTCTCATTCTGGAATTTCAATGATACCGATCGGCAAACGCACTAGTTTACTTACTATATCATCAGTCGAACCTAGCCACGCTGGTAATTTTAGCTGTACAGCGAGTAATGCTGCGGGTAGTTCAACTCACACAGCGACATTATTCATAAATGGTAAAATTCAAACGCTAGGACGTGTTGTTTATTAACAATTATTTCGTATTTGTTCTTATGCCATTTTTGTTCCAAAATCCACGAACTCAACCCCTTGTCTTTATCTACACTATGAAAAGTAGAGTACTTAGCAATCCAGTTATTTAACTTGTCTAGATAGGTAGATGTAGAATAAGTGAACTAATTTACTAGGTATAGGAATATTTATAACTTAATAATTAATAATAATTTGGGCAGTTTAACTCCATGAATTGTTGTTATACAAAACAAAATTTTAATTTACAGTTCTTATCGACCTCTCCTCATGTTGACTTAATTGTTCAACTTGGTTGGATATTTACAATTCAAATGAGTCATTCTGATATTTGTCGATAGTTCCTCCAAGGGTTACGCCTTTCCTTTTCGAGGACAATCCACTACAAGAAGGGCAGTTCGTGCAAATTGCTTGTATGGTTTCTGAAGGTGACCTCCCTATCAAAATTAGTTGGGCTTTGAACGGCCGGAGCACCAGTGATTACCATGAAATTTCAACATCTCTTTTTGGTCGTCGCAGTTCTATGCTGCAAATTGAAGCGGTCACTTATACTGTTGCTGGAAATTATACTTGTATAGCTGAAAATTCAGCGGGAGAGTCCTTCTATACGGCTACGTTATTAGTGAATGGTTATTGCAAACATTGTCTACTAATTTTAATTTAGATTTGCTTCAGTTTTGATTTCCACCACCACCTTAATTTTTCGTAGTTCCTCCTAAAATCGCACCTTTCGAATTCGAAAGCGACTCGTTCCAAGAAGGGCAGTACGTACAAGTCTCTTGTTTAACTTCGGAAGGTGATCTACCAATTAAAATTACATGGTCCCTGAATGGCAAACCGTTGGATGATTACCCAGAGATATCGGTGTCGAACGTCGGAAAACGCACTTCGTTTTTGACCATTGAAGCTGTTTCTTACACAAACGCAGGGAATTACACTTGCAAAGCTACGAATTCGGCGGGAGATTTCCAGTTTTCTACTCAACTACACGTTAATGGTTCTTAAAATTTTCTAGAACGATTATATTTGCTTAAAATTTAACCACATCCCTCACCTTTCTACCAAATCTGAATTTCTTCCAGTTCTTTCCTCAAAGGATAATTTTTTGTTCCTTGGACAAAAAGTTCTTGTATATTCCTCTCGGATATTTAACTAAAGCTTATTTTTGTTTCTTGAATGGATCAGTTCCTCCAGAAATTCAACCCTTCGAATTTGGTAATAAAGCCTTCCAAGAAGGACAGTACGTTCAAGCAACTTGTTTAGTTTCTGAAGGTGATTTACCGATTGAAATTCGCTGGTTTCTGAACGGAATGGATTTGGATAATTTTCCTGAAATATCCACGACCAATATGGGAAAGAGAAGCTCCTTCATATCAATCGAAGCTGTTTCCTATACAAACGCAGGGAACTACACTTGTAAAGCAACAAATTCAGCCGGGGAATCGCAATACGTAGCTTCACTTTTAGTCAATGGTTCTTATTTCCAACGTTATAGGCATGCGATTAGTTTGAGTTCCCCAACAAATCCTCCTAATCCAATTGAATTTAGTTATTATTTTTCGCCAGTTCCACCTAAAATACAAGCCTTCGACTTCGGAGGTCAGGCTTTCCAAGAGGGACAGTACGTGCAAGTGACTTGCTTGGTCCCGGAAGGGGATTTGCCTATTAGAATGAAGTGGACTTTGAATGGGAACGAGTTGCATGATTTCCCCGAGATGACGACCTCTATGACTGGAAAGCGCAGTTCAATTTTGTCCATCGAAGCAGTATCTTATTTGAACACGGGGAATTATTCCTGTGCAGCGGTCAATTCTGCCGGGGAATCTCATTTTTCTGCACCGCTCTTCGTCAATGGTTATTCTCTTAGTTCATGGTTGCTTTTCTTCTATATTCTCCAAAACGAACTTTTAATTATACACTGCAAAATTAATTTTCAATTATTCCCTTCAAATCGAAGTTTTAAAGGAGTATTTGTATTCTTATTTCACGGCTCATAGTTGTTCTTAATGGCTTTTGGTTTCTTTATACTTTTCTTTTTAATACAACATTTTGGTTTCATGTTCCGGTTCACCTTCCCCTTCCCTGAGTACATCTGCACTAATTTAACCCTTTGCAGTCCAGCGAGATCGAGTTAATATGTAAAATGTCGCCTTATTGGCTACAACTGATTTTAAAGGGTTAATATGAAATGGGAAATTCATTGTATTTTATAGTGTTGCCAAAAATAGTTCCGTTCACTTTTGGAGAGGAACCCGCTTACTTGGGCGAATCGACAAACGTGCAATGCGGATTGTCTTCGGGAGACTTACCGGTGATTTTCAAGTGGTTCATCAATGGAAATTCAATAGACCACGTAGACGGCATCTATGTAGTTGCTGTGGGGAAGAAAACGTCTGCATTGACTATTGAGTCTCTAACGGAGAACCATGCAGGGAATTACACTTGCCTAGCGCAGAATAACGCAGGACTTGCGAGCTATTCCTCCGAGTTGATCGTTAAGGGTACAAATGGGAACAATGACTTTTGATTAACTGCACTTTTGAGTAACATCTTTGAAATATAACCACCTAGAGCCTCTTCCTGTCCATTCAACACCTTCACAAAAATTTCGAAATAGGTCTGTTAGTTTTTCCTAAATACTTCCATATCTCAAAAATCTACCAAACAACTGCATTTTAATTATAAACTCACTCTGCCATACTTTAGGGCAGAGGGAGTACAGCACACAAAATTAATGACATGAAACATAACAGCATATGAAATTTTTGGCATATGAAACCTAACACCATATAAAATATTTCGATATTATAGCTTTACCTCAATTATCTAATTTCATTTTGGGCTATTTTTACTCTATATCTTGATAGGAAAATAAATAGCAAAATTCTTCATTTTTAATTGACAGTCCCTCCAAGAATCACTCCGTTTCACTTTGAAGACAGTCCCGCAGAAAGCGGTCAATATGCGACTTTGCAATGCTCCGTCGCTCAAGGGGATTTACCTATTAATATCACTTGGACGTTTAATAACCAACCAGCTCTTAAAATATCGGGATTCATGGTAACCTTAGCCGGACAAAGGAGTAGAATCTTAACTATCGAGTCGATCACTTACGATCACGTAGGAAATTATACATGTAAAGCAGAGAATAAAGCTGGAGGAACGGAACACACCGCTTTCTTGGCTGTTAACGGTTTGTCAATAGGACTTGTCATCTTGTAAATATTGCACTCCCCTTGGTTTGAATATCCGAACTTCCTTCCACGTCCTAACTAAAGTATCAACTGCTTTTGTAATGTTAACCCTTAGACTGCTTAGAGTAACGTAGAAAAAGAGTTAAAATGAAGTGATAGAAATATCATTTATTATAAATATTAGATATTAAAAGGCTCTGTATTCTTAGGTACCGGCTGATTTTAACATTTAATTGTGGCTGTAGGGTGCTGAATTTTGAAAGGATAGGGTGTTAATTCCTTACATACGAAGGGTGGCAGAAGTATGAGTTATGAGTGCGAATGTGTCAGAAGTATGAGATATGAGTGCGAATGTGGCAGAAGTGTGAATTATGAGTATGAGTTCTGGGAGAGAGCGTTAAGTTTTTCGGGTGTTGTTTCGAACAAAAATCCAAAGGGAATTGAAGCTATTTTATTTTCCGGAAACATTGCAGTTCCACCTCGAATCGTTCCCTTCGAATTCAGCCAGTCGCCAATTTTCTCTGGACAGTCCGCTCAAGCCACTTGTTTTGTTTCGGAGGGTGAAACGCCCTTTAGGATTCGATGGCTGCATAGAAATAGGATGGTCTCCTCGAGAGAAGGTTTCACTGTCACGAAAATAGGAAAGAGAGCTAGTTCTTTGCTCATTGACTATGTTCAGCCGTTGCAGAGTGGCAATTATACTTGCGAGGCAACGAATAGGGTGGGGACTGTTAATTACACGGCTGGTTTATTCGTTTACGGTAGTTATTTTATTCGTTTATTGTCTTTAATCTCTTCATAATTATTCTGGTCTGTGGTTATTCTTGTCGTTGGTACCTACTTAATAAATGATACTTATTGGAATCATCATGGTTTCGTTGGTGGTACTATCCGTTAATTATTTTCTACGTCGATGGTGGTCATTTTCTCCGTTAACGGTACTTACTCCATCTTTTTGTGGTACTCACATTACGAGTAATGTGTCTAAAATGGACTAAAGGAATTATAATGGTGGAGTTGGATTAAAATCCCTAACACTTCTTCGACTTCCGTCTTCTCATTTTTACTGTCCAGTTGATTAATTGTTGGAATTGATGGATAACACTTATCGAGACTGAATAACCCTATACAAACGAATAACCATAAGGTACTAGGTAACCGCATAAGTACTAGGTGGTGAATAATCACATTATCCAGCACAGTTTCTCTTTCCAAATGCACTTATTTCCAAAAGGGGGGAACCTTATCCAAACTACTACTTCGCGAAATGGTGCAATTTTTTTTTAAAAGAGTACTTAATCGAGGTTAATTTTAAAATGTCTAGTCTTAAATGAGGAAATCAGTGTCGAAAAACTCGCTTAATCTTAAGAAGGGAATTTAGCTCTGAAAAGGGGGCACTTAGCCTCAAAAAGGTTCCAAGCCCCTAAAGGGGTACTTAGCCCCGAAAAAGGCACTTAACCCTGAAAAGTTAGCCCCAAATAAGGCACTTAGCCCCGAAAAGTTGGTCCCAAAAAGGGCACTAAAATTCCGGAAACAATCCTCATTTCAGAAACAGCGAAGTTAGGTTGGAATCTCAGCGACCTCCTTATCTCCGTCAGTCCTAACTCCCCCGGCTGAGATTTAGGGATGTCACTCCGCAGTCCCCTCCTGTAATTTTGGTTCGATTAACGTTACGTTCACTGCATGCTCTTTAATTTTTTGTTCCATTAACAACTTTATTTGTCACCGAGTTTCTCTGTGTTGGCTTTTAGTTAACTTCTCTTCTGTTCTGCATGCTTCAGTCGAGTAGAGTTCGCATGCAAATGAGATACGACCGAATTGGTTCACAAGGGCCTTGTGTCTGACCGAAAATACTATTTTAGTGCCTCCGAGATGGATTTTAGAACCGACCGATAAAGCGTTCGCTCAGGGTTCTGACGCCGCTGTTGAATGCAAAGCCGATGGTTTTCCTAAGCCGGTAGTAACGTGGAAGAGAGCCACTGGCATTCTGCCTGGCGACTATAAAGACTTTAAGCCGAATAACCCAGATATTAAGGTCGAGGATGGGACTTTGATGATAAATAATATACAGAAAGCGAACGAGGGTTATTATTTGTGCGAGGCGGTCAATGGAATTGGGTCCGGATTGTCCGCTGTCATTTTGATTAATGTGCAAGGTGAGTTTGGTTGTCAGCCGATGTTTGTAGTGCACTCTGCCGTTTAGGTTAGGTGCAATGTTTGTTCGTAAATTATTGAGTACTTCTTTGGAATTCACCCAATATTTGTTTAAAATGCTTGCCAATTTTGTAAAACAACGTAAAGTCCATCTAGGGAGTCAACTTGTAAAAGGTGGGCCACACGTGTTATGTTACACTGTTGACACCCTAGATGGACTTGAATCATCGGTGCAAGTCAAATATATTAGATAAATACTTATAGCCCCACCCCAATTCGACATTAAACTCCGCAACCAGACATCCAGAAGGGGAGACCCCGCTGTCCTTCAGTGCGAAGCGAAAGGCGAAAAACCCATTGGAATAATTTGGAATATAAACAACAAGCGTTTGGAGCCGAAAGGCGACACCCGATACACCATCCGCGAAGAAATTATGCCGACAGGCGTCTTATCCGATTTGAGCATCAAGAGAACCGAGCGTTCCGACTCTGCGTTGTTCACTTGCGTCGCCACTAATGCTTTCGGCAGTGATGACACCAGCATCAATATGATCGTTCAAGAAGTCGCTGAGGTCCCGTACGGACTTAAAGTTTTGGATAAGTCCGGTAGATCCGTGCAGTTATCTTGGGTAGCTCCTTACGATGGAAATTCTCCAATAACTCGCTACAACATCGAATACAAGCCTAGTAAGGCAAGCTGGGACGTCGGTATGGATCGGGTTCTGGTTCCTGGCGATCAAACTGAAGCCGGAGTTTTCACTTTGAAACCAGCGACAACGTACCATATCCGAATTGTGGCGGAGAATGAGATCGGTTCGAGTGATCCATCCGACACTGTTACCATAATAACAGCTGAGGAAGCCCCTAGCGGACCTCCTACTTCCATTCGAGTTGACGCTAGCGAGCAGCATTCGCTCAAAGTATTCTGGAAGCCTCCAGTCCGGGCCGATTGGAACGGGGAAATCCTTGGTTATTACATCGGCTACAAACTCGCCAATTCCGATAAGCCTTACATATTCGAAACCGTTGAGTTCAGCAGGGAAGAGGGCAAAGAGCACCATTTGCAGATCACCAATTTGAAAACGTACACTCAGTATTCAATCGTAGTGCAAGCTTTCAACAAGGTAGGAGCCGGACCGATGTCTGAAGATGTTAAGGCTTACACCGCAGAGGGAACCCCAGAACAACCGCCACAAGATACTGTTTGCACGACTTTAACTGCACAGACTATCAGGGTTTCGTGGGTTTCACCGCCCTTGACGGCTGCTAACGGAGTTATTAAGGGCTATAAGATTATATATGGACCTTCGGATGCTTGGTATGGTGAGCATCGCTTTTTAAGATTATTTCGCTGTACATTTTCATGTACTCTGGAATGACACACCTTGGTTAGTCCAGCCCTAGGGTTGTGTCCAATATATGGGACCTAGGATTAAAATATGAGTGCCATTCAAGGGTGGATCAAATGGTAAGATAATAGCTAACAACAAACTCAAATTCCTCTTAGATGAGAACACCAAAGACGCGAAGATAACCGCTTCAAGTGAAACCATCCTCCACGGCCTGAAGAAATACACGAACTACAGCATGCAAGTGTTAGCTTACACTTCCGGTGGTGATGGCGTCAAGAGCAATCCGATCCACTGCCAAACGGAACAGGACGTTCCCGAAGCTCCTGTAGCCATCAAAGCCCTAGTTATGTCCGAAAATTCGATTCTGGTCAGCTGGAAGCCTCCGGTTGAACCCAACGGCATCATCGAGCAATACACCGTTTACGTTAAGGAGGCTGGTCCTTTTGACGGTGATGGCACGAGCGACGCGAAGCCGAAGACTCAGAAAATCGTTCCTAATTTGCGCAATCAAAACTTGATCTATCAAGCTAAAGACTTGGACAATAAGTTGAAGTATGAATTTTGGGTGACCGCCGCAACGAACATAGGTGAAGGGCAACCGTCCAAGAGCATCATAGTCACCCCTAGCACTAAAGGTGAGTGTTGAAGCCATCCTTTTATCTTCCAAGCGTAGGATTTTCCTTGCAAATTCAAACATTTTAATAAAAGTGTCTAGATTTATGTACTATATCTTTGTATATTGGTTCGTGAAATGTAGAATCTATAAAGCATTATTATTGAGATTTAAGTTCCAAGAATGTATTTAAAGTCTTCATTGAAGAACATCAATCTTCGTCGCACGGTAGATCACGGAACAGCACAATAACACTGAACAAACTTTTCAGTGCCTGCGAAGATAGCTTCATTCGATGACTCGTTCACGACCACCTACAAAGAAGACGTGACTCTGCCTTGCTTGACTGTTGGCGTTCCTCAGCCTGAGATCGTTTGGAAAATTAAGGGTGTCGTTTTCACCGCGAATGATCGAATTAGGCAGCAACCAGATGGTTCCCTCTTCATTCGCGATATCTCACGAACCGATGCTGGAGAGTACACTTGCCATGTAGAGAATTCCTTCGGTCAAGATTCCGTAACTCACCAGTTGATTGTTAACGCACCACCGCATGCGCCTCAGGTAAGTTACACTAAGTAATTTTGATTTATGGTTAAGATTGTGTCTAAATAAATGCTTGATCCGCGGATGTCCCAAGTAATGTTCAATATTTGTATCTAATTGAATGTTTTTGTAAATAGATTTGTTTATTTAAAATCAGCAGATATTAGCCAATAAGTCAAGGGGAGCTATAACATAAGTCCGTTATACACTGAAAAATTAATCTTAATTTTCTAGGAATTTTGAACATTTTAAAATAATAACTGATTTCCTTCCATTTATCAAGTGGTACTTATTGCGAAATTAATTACTTTAGGTGTCTCTCACATCCACTACAACGAATACGCTCACAATCAAACTGAAGCCTCATCCTACTGATGTAGAACCGATCCATGGTTACTCCATTATTTATAAAGCTGAGTTCGGTGAATGGGAGACGGTTCAGATTCCACCGCACACTGAAAAGTACACGATTGAATCGCTGATGTGCGGTACCAGGTACCAACTTTACGTGACCGCTTACAACAGTATCGGAGTTGGAGATCCTTCAGACAACATCAACACTAGGACGAGAGGAGAGAAGCCGATTGTTCCTCCTGCTGAGAAATTCCTCGAGGCGACATCGCACAGCATCACGCTACATTTCAACGAGTGGTCTGATGGTGGTTGCCCGATGTTGTATTTCGTCATCGAATATAAGAAAAAGTGAGTTCAAACTTTTTCTTGTTCTTAGTCTACATTGATCTTCTATTATTTTTCTTTGAAAATTTGGTTGTTTCTTACAACGAAATATTGCATCTCATACTTGCACCTGACACCTGGAATGCTTCAGTGTACATCAGGCTTATAAATGTAAAATGATGTTCTTTTCTTGAAGATATGGTCCTGTGCTCAGTGACACCGGTTAGCTTACAAAATATTAAATTACAGAGAAATTCAACCCTTTACACTCCAGCGAGTTTAAAGTTCAATGTTAAATGTCGCTTAATTGGCGACAATGGATTGCAAAGGGTTAAACATCACTCATGGTGACCCCCACATATTTACATGTCCACTTTTTTCACACCCGATAGTACTACATTAGACAATCCTTAAAATTTTCTAGGGCCAGCAATGATTGGATTCAGGTATCCAACAACATAAAATCAGGCGGGAACGTGGTGGTCTCGGACTTGGAATCGGCCCATTGGTACCACCTCCGTGTAACTGCGCACAACAACGCTGGCTTCAACGTTGCGGAGTATGAATTCGCAACCCTAACCGTAACAGGAGGTATGTAACAGCATAGCTAGGCTAAGTGTTTTGGATTTTTTGCAATAGTACCTGAATGTGACTTGAGTTCAGATTTCTTTCTGCCCGCCAGCTTCAGGCCGCAATTATTTCAGTCACCGAATAATTTTCATTCTTGATTCCAATTTTGAATTAACCGATTGCAATTTTTACTTTGTCGATGGTTTCGATGCAAGTCGCTAACAAAATCAATTCAACCTACAATTTATTCCAATTCTGGTATGATTTCTATTTAATGCTGATACGATTTCGATTCGACCCAAAATTTTTAAATAACTCGAATTAATCTATAAATGATTTAACCCGCAGATAATTCCCATTTAACTCTCAAACCATATCCATTTAATTCGCGTATCGCTTCTACTTGAGCCACGTATCATTTCCATTACCGTTGCCGACTCAACCTGCTGATGATTTCTATTTTTAGCCCGCCGATGATTTAGCCCTCTTGCCTTCTGATTTCCGTTCTTGATCGTTCTAACTTAAGAAGAGTGTGTGTCTTAGCGTTAGTCAGGACTTTTGAAGCCAACGACCGTTTTCTCTTTCAGGTACTATTGCGCCGGCTAGGGAAATTCCCAAGGAAGATACGATACAATTAGTGCTGGCAAATTTGAACCTTGTTGTCCCCGTTGTATCCGCTGTATTAGTGATTATTGTAGCGATTATCGTAATTTGCGTTTTGCGTGGAAAAGGAAACTATCACAAAGGTAAATGCACTACACCGTCCTTCTCTTTTCTATTTCTAGGTACGATCGCTCCGATCCGCGAGTTGCCCGACGTAAAAATGCTGTTCCCTTGGATTCCCGATTGGGTCGATTTAAATATCGCTGTTCCGATCGCGGCCACTGTTATTGTTGTCGCAGTTGGTATTGTTGTTATTTGTGTGGCGGTCACGCGCAGGGCGAACGGACCCTCGCAAACCAGACTTAGGAGCGATTGTATGTGACCGTTGAATTTAAATGTTTCAACTGCTTCTTGTCTCACACCTCCTTTGGTACAGATGAATGCTTCCGTGAACACGTATCCCATGCATCCCTTCTCTCGTTCGGCCCTTTTTACATAACACTCTCCGGCCCAATAAATTTATAAATCTATGCAATTTTTTAGATAAATTTTGCTGTAGGACCGGACAGAGTTAATTTTGCTTCAAATAATTTTATATCAGTTTGCCACAAATTTTTATTTCCCAAAATCGTTTTAGTTTGCCACACAGCGACCAGTTCACTCTTGATTTTAACTTCCATGCCTGAGTTGCATCGTCAATTATTTTGAGCTTCCCCTATCTACTTTATTATCACGAAATATTCGGAGCATTGCATTCCAAAGGGGCATCCCAACCCGTTTTTTGGTTCGTCATCCGTATGATTTGCCGTTTTATGATTTATGTGATTTGCTGTACTTCTTCTGGTGATTTTGTTGTTCAATCATCTTGCGAATCGCAGTTATAAATTTATATCACCCATAGATGACGTCGTCTACAACCAATCGGTGAACGCCGCTTCCACCCTGGACAAGCGCCGACCGGATTTGCGCGACGAACTGGGTTATATAGCACCGCCGAACAGGAAGCTTCCTCCCGTTCCCGGATCGAACTACAACACTTGCGACCGCATCAAGAGAGGTACTATAAGTAAGAGAATCATCCGCCATCTGCTCACCGCATGCTCATGACATCCCATTTAAATGTCTCTTCCGAAATTTGCTTTTACTCGTTCCATTTGTTTGGTCTTGCATTACGGTTTTTTTTCGGTCAAAAGTTAATTGGATATGAGTGGACCGTATCCAACGTAGTTTTCTGGTAGAGCTCCTACAGTACAGAGCGGAGGGTTGCAGGCGGGCGATCCAAGGTTTGACTCGTTTCCCTTGCATTTTTCCATTATTCTTTTGTTCGAACATTAGGACAGCACTACCGCACGCACTCCACTTGGGACCCGAGGAGGCACCTCTACGAAGAGCTTAGCAGGAGAGGGTCCAATGAAACTGTACACACGCACAGAGGTAACGGCCTGGGGACGTTTTTCTTTTAGAATCTGGCTGTATTTTTTTGCATTCTCTCTTGTCGTATGCAAGAGATCGTTCAAGTTGACTTGACAATGGTTTGACTAACATCTTGCTAACATCCGTCGATCAATCATCTTTGCGACTTGTAAACTTAGTTGCGACAGGCAAAAAAGTTGTCTGTTTTACTTCATTTTCTTTTCATTCCATCTTCACTAGATCGTACATCTCTCAACATTACTAACTCTTTCGTATCGTTAATTTTCTACTAACAGCATTCCCCATCTCATTCTATCATTATGTGCTAATGTAAGTCATCCGCTCGGATTTGATATCATAATGTAGAAAATACACAACTGCACTTGCTTAGCCGAAAAGACGCATGGTTTCCAGACTTTGACTGTTTCCTCCTCCAATTCGTGCTATCTCTCAGGTATGGATGATGAAATTTGTCCGTACGCGACCTTCCACCTTCTCGGCTTCCGTGAAGAAATGGACCCAACTAAGGCTATGAACTTCCAAACTTTCCCTCATCCCCACGCCGGGACCATGGGGCCATCCGGAATGAACACTCCTCACCAGATCCACTCCAGGGCTGGATCCCAATCGATGCCAAGGCAAAATAGGCGTTATGATAGAGTCGGATCTCAAGGTAAAGGTACTTCATATTTTCGATTTTCATTTTTTAGCACAATATTATACACTGACGTGAATCAATGTATGTGCCTGTCTTCTAAACCAGTGTTCTCCATTTCAAATCGAATTACTTTAAATTTCTAAAAGAATCAGAATTCAAAGATGTGCAGGTTCGCAATAGGACAAACGCTAAAAAATTACGTATTTCATGACACAGAGGCGCAATACCATACCTGTTTTTTAAAAACAAACCACCTTATGTTGTGACACCTCCAATATTAAATTTCAGAACTTACATACTGACATCTTTTTATTATTATTCAGGCAATGGCAGTATCTACTCCCCTGGTCCTGAATACGACGACCCAGCTAATTGCGCCCCAGAAGACGAACAATACGGATCTCAATATGGCGGCTACGGGAATCCCTACGACCATTACGGCAGCCGAGGTTCCATCGGTAGACGTTCTCTAGGATCTTTGCGTCTTCAACCGACCAGCAACAGCCCCGAACCACCACCGCCGCCACCGCGCAACCACGATCCATCTTTCAACGATTCGAAGGATAGTAACGAAATTTCCGAAGCCGAATGTGACCGAGATCAGCTAATAAACAGCCGAAGCTACGGAGGTGAGTAACAGAAAGAGCACCTTTCAAACGCTTCAGGCACTTTTAGTTCGATAGATGTTCATTTTTAAATTAATTAAATTTCAAAATATGAATTTCAGTTTAGCTCTTTGCACTCGACATGCCAACGTCTAGGATGCGCGAAAGTCCTCTGCAAAGGGCTAATTTAATATGAAAACCGTGTATCTATTTTTGTTTTATTTTATTTTCAGAAAGCGACCAGGGTAAGTTGTGATGGAGTTGTCGAATCGTTCGGTTTTTCTTTGGAACTCGCCATCACTCCATCGTGCCATCAGCCTTTTGCATGTCCGTTCGATGTGTTTTAACTGCATGCAGTGTGTCTAATATGTTTTTGTTCTTGTGTTAAACGTGCACTTTACAACTTCATTTTGAGCATCACATACCTTTCGTTTGTGTTGTCTGCAGTACACTTTATTTTGCGCCCGCTCGTACCGTGAATCATGTAGTAAGTGTGATTTGTTTCAGTAATGAGAAATAGCGCAAAGGATGGCATGAACCACGAAGAGATGAGAAAACTGCTTGAGAGGTAATTTGTTTGCCAATTCACACGTACCTGTGCAATTTCAATGTCACTCATCAGATCAGTTTGGAGTTGTTTTTGGGTCATATCCCTAAATCGATTTCACACTAACATCTTTCGGTGTCCTCACCATAGTAAAACCTGTGCTCTCACTAACATTCAAGTTCAATGCAATGCGATACACGGATAAGTGACGCTACTTTCCACGAATATAAAGAGAGTTATTCGCCCATTTTCATGAACTCATCGCATAAATGTATTTGATTTGATTAATCCATTCAGTGTTATTTCATGATCCCCTCTCAAACAGGAAATCGTAAGTTGTAACGTTTCGCTTTCGACTTTTCGTTTTGCTCACCAGCATCTTTTTTGGTTTTGGTATATTGTTTTCGATCACCTTTTGCACATCTAACAACTGAGTGTTATTTTCTAATTTAACATAACTTTTACCTGTGTTAATCTCATCAGTGAGCACTACCACTAGGTAGAGATCCTATATAAAAACGTAGGATCCTACATAACTATAGGATCTTACATGAATATACAGGATCTCTAGTACTAGGCTCTACTAGTACTGTGACCTATTTCGATCACGCCTGGTACTGTGTATTCATTGTCCTTGTGCAAATGCGAGTTCTATAATGTAACATCTCATTTCCGTTTTAGAAACGAAACAGGGCAAGCCAACGGGGGACTCACAGCCTACGATACTATGGCAGTGTAATCTGTAAGCTCATCGATCCCGAACAGAATCCCTTCACGTCTCGTTTTCCAACGCGAATCGTTCTCGATATTCTTCCGTTAATTTAGTGCAGCGCCGCTCGCCCGGAACGTCCGCCCTTTAACGTTGAGACTGAGCAGCGATCTTTTTCCGAAGTTGAGCACAAATTTTTCGATTGGGATTATACATAGAGTGGGCGGAGGTCCTGTGCGGGCATAGCTTAAAATTTGTTTCACGTACGTTTTTGCCCCGGCGGCGTCTGAACTACGAATACTTACACATTTTGCCAGATTAGCGACCCTTCATTTCCTGCTGAGTTCCACGTAGTCGTTTTTTCATTGTACAGTGGCTCAATGTGTCATGTGATATTTTGAGGTTTGTGAATTTATCGCGTTTCTTCTCTCGCTCGCCTTTCATGCGTTTGTTTTGTTCTACTGCAGTTGGTATTAAGCTCGTGCCAAAAAACGATGACCACAATCGGCTCCGGTACATAAAACGAATGTACGACTGTAGATATTTCTTTTGTAGATAGTATTCCTCTGTTGCTTAGTCGTGCGATTAGCGACTTGTTTAGTTTTTTGACGGCTCGAAGGTTACGATAAGGTTGTGCGTCGCTAATCCAATTAGTTTTTTAAAATTTCCGTTTTTAAACGTTTCCGGCTGATATCTACAGTATCTCCCAAAATAATTTTTATTTATTCAAACTAGGTTTTTATTCAATTTTTTGTTTACAAAACGTAGTGTTAAGGAAATATCAATGTTTTTGGAACTATCTAGTAACATGGCGCATGCTTTCCAAATATCAGTGTAGAATTTCAAATTTAACTGTAATAGCAATTGATAACACACACTCGAATTGTTGACACTAGAGACATGGAATTGAAACAAAAACGGAAGGGACGATAGTCCTGGAACGAAACGCAACTCTAGAACAGATTAGTTTCTTCTTTTCCATTGTAAATTTACTGTGTGTTAAAAATTGTACAGTTGCATAGCTTTAGTTCCAATTAAATCCGATGTAATACTCAACGTAAAAAAATATTATAAAGCGCTTCTATTTATGTAGTGGAAAAAAAGACCTCTAGCATAGATGTATTTTAATCGATATTGAAATTGAAATTACAATTTTAAAATTTCAAAATAGATGATAAAATTTACATAACTTCCGGCTGTAAGTCTCCTCAAGGGACTCAAATTTAGTGGCACTTTTTAAGCGATGCATGATGATAGCCGTAGCCAGTTCCTAGGAGTTTCGAGAGTTCCAAGAGTGCTTACAGCCGCCTGCCTACATTCAAATTTACACTCGATTATTTGCCATTTAGGGACGGTTGCATAAAAGTAAATTAAATTAAATCCTGGATTAAATTGGCACATTTGACATTTATTACATTGAAAAACCGTCAAATATGCCAATTTAATCCAGGATTAAATTTAATTCACTTTTAAGCAACCGGCCCTTAATGAATCATGCAAAAAACTAGTCATCTTATTTTAAACTACGATTAACACTTCTTTCCAGGAATGACAAATAATCATTTTTTATTCATTACGATTCAAGACATCTATGTGTAAAACGTAAGTGTGCTATACGAAAAGAAAATGTAATCATTATAATAGACGTAAGACCATACTGCATAATACATGTAACTAGATTATTTAAGGATTATTCGCTTTTTATGTAAACTCGTCCTGGCGTGGGACGCTATAACGTTCGGCATTCGACTTTCGCTTCGCTTGCTATGCATTTTGGTTTGCGCGCAGCAGCAAAATGTGCGCAACGAAGCGAAAGTCGAATGTCGAACGTTATAGCATTCCACCCCTGTTCTTGGTCGTTTCTCCGCTTCTATCGCATAACCAGGCTTTTGTCGTTTTTTTCTACTAACTTTTGTAACATTTTTTCTCATTAGTTTCTAAGATTTGTGAATATATTCATTTGGAATGTGAAGTGATAAGTGTGTCACGGTTCCATTCGTGGAGGACGGGTCACACACTTAACTAAGCTTGTACCAAAGTCTCTGTAATTTGGTTTTAAAAATATAAAACTTAATCGTAACTAAGCTTTTTATTGCAGAACTTCCTGACCAAAAAGTATTAAAGAATATTAAGGTTTCGTTTTAGGATTGAAAGAAATTAATAATGGAATTGAAAAAGTTTCCTGTCTTGTTCCCAACTTTACTTCATCTACCAAAAATCATCGGAAACCTCTCTCTCTCTCTCTCTCTCTCTCTCTCTCTCTCTCTCTCTCTCTCTCTCTC
>JAUIMY010000175.1:0-60926 GCA_033557855.1 Hydrochus callosus | reverse complement strand
ATCCGTCGTCGAAATCGATGTAGGACGTCCAGGGGCGCCGCGACGGGCGTCGGGACACGCGTCGCGGCGCCCCTGGTCGTCCCACGCCGATTCTGACCCCTGATTCGTGATCAGCGGGGTCGATTTAGGGGGGGTAGGCCTATTTTCGAGGAGTTTTAAATTTTGATCATTTTCGAGAAAATGATAAAAATTTAAAAGTTCACGAAAATGGGCGTACTCCCCCTAAATCGACCCCGCTGATCATGAATCCGTCGTCAGAATTGACGAAGTATGTCCAGAAGCGTCAAAAAAAAATTAAACGTTCCATCCATTTAGAAATACACATATAGGCAGCCAAACATACATCCATCCTCAATTTGGGTTGCCTATACAGCGAATATGCGTAAACATTTTGAGGATCGCTGATTGTGGAAAACATTTTGAGGGATGCTGATTGGGTGCGTTCCTTTTTCTCAGCTGTCACTCTGTTAGTGCGTTTCTTTTTCACCCGTATTTGCTGTATAGGCAACCCAAATTTCTCGAAAATGATCAAAATTTAAAATTCCACGAAAATGGGCGTACCCCCCCTAAATCGTCCCCGCTGATCACGAATCCGGCGTTGGAATCGACGTAGGACAACCAGGGGCGTCAAAAATGGAAATAAAACGTTTGATCCTTTTAGAAAGTCATATATAGGCAGCCAATCGCCCAACTATCGTCAATTTGGGTTGCCTATACAGCGAATACGGGTGAAAAAGAAACGCACTAACAGAGTGACACCTGAGAAAAAGGAACGCACCCAATCAGCATCTCTCAAAATGTTTTCCACAATCAGCGATCCTCAAAATGTTCATTCATATTCGCTGTATAGGCAACCCAAATTGAGGATGAATGTATGTTTGGCTGCCTAAATGTTAATTTCTAAATGGACCGAAAGTCCTACGTTGATTCTGACGACGGATTCGTGATCAGTGGGATCCATTTAGGGGGGTACGCCAATTTTCGTGGAATTTTAAATTTTGATCATTTCTCGAAAATGATCAAAATTTAAAACTCCTCGAAAATAGGCCTATCCCCCCTAAATCGACCCCGCTGATCACGAATCCGTCGTCAGAATCGATGTAGGACGTCCAGGGGCGCCGCGACGCTTAAAAATACACATGTAGGCAGCCAAACATACATCTATCATCAATTTGGGTTGCCTATACAGCGAATACGGGTGAAAAAGAAACGCACTAACAGAGTGACACCTGAGAAAAAGGAACGCACCCAATCAGCATCCCTCAAAATGTTTTCCACAATCAGCGATCCTCAAAATGTTCACGCATATTCGCTGTATAGGCAACCCAAATTGATTATGGATGTATGTTTGGCTGCCTATATGTGTATTTCTAAATGGATGGAAAGTTTTATTTTTATTTTTGACGCTTCTGGACATACTTCGTCAATTCTGACGACGGATTCCTGATCAGCGGGATCGATTTAGGGGGGTACGCCTATTTTCGTGAACTTTTAAATTTTTATCCTTTTCAAAATTTCTCGAAAATGATCAAAATTTAAATGAACACGAAAATGGGCCTATCCCCCCTAAATCGACCTCGCTGATCACGAATCCGGCGTCAGATTTGACGTAGGACGTTCAGAAGCGTCACAAAAATTTAAATAAAACTTTCGATCCGTTTAAAAATACACATATAGGCAGCCAAACATACATCCGTCATCAATTTGGGTTGCCTATACAGCGAATATGCGTGAACATTTTGAGGAATGCTGATTGGGGAAAACATTTTGAGGGATGATGATTGAGTGCGTTCCTTTTTCTCTGGTGTCACTCTGTTAGCGCGTTTCTTTTTCACCCGTATTCGCTGTATAGGCAACCCAAATTGATGATATATGTATGTTTGGCTGCCTATATTTGAATTTCTAAATGTAAGGAACGTATTATTTCAATGTTTGATAACACAGAAGGAAAAAATAAAATAAATTTAAAAATACACTCTTTGTATTTTCACTAAGTAATTATCGAATAATGTCATGACCAGACTGTCTAATTGTCTAATTTTCATCAATCACAATAATTCAGTTTTTGACAGTTCCATCTAAAATGTGAAATTATACTATTTTCGAATGAATATGAATGAACGGTTCAGTTTTAAATAAACAAAATATTTCCAAACTAAGAATTTATTCATTAATTCATTTAAATTTTAATTGGGTGTACAAAAGGAATATAACTAGGGATTGGGCGGTCTGGATGAGCAGCAGCAAAATTGTCGGAAATATCAAGACTTGATATTCCTTTTATGTACGCTGTTACAATTTCAATTCGTTCAGAAAATTTGACAGTCTTGTCATGACATCTGATAATTTCTTAGTGAAAATACAATGAATGAATTTTTAAATTATTTTATTTTTCCCTTCTGTGCTATCGTATCTGTTTGATTCTTTCAAGAAGTTTAGCTAATTACTTGCTCTACGTCCACCTAAAACTTCAGCACCCTAGCTCCTCCCCAACCAAAGTTAACAAGGGGTTAAAGTGTTCCCATGTAAATCCCTATGGTGCGTGATAAAATAAACGACCGTTCCGCGTATTTTGTGGCTGTCGGTAAGGCAGATTTGTTCGAATTGACGTCAGATTATCGTGGGTAATGCAGCGACCTATAGCGGAACGGTGCTTGTCCTTGATGCGTGTGGTTCACGGAATTTCCGTGGTGTGGTTGGTCGGATTGGCTGTCAAAATTGCTGTCTACGTGTTTTGGGTTGTGCATCATCCAGTGGAAAATTGGCCCGTTTTTTGATGAGCGAAGCACCAGCTCACGTATGAAATCTTCGGCCTCCACCGCATTTTAATCCGTAGCTTTAGTCCAAGATGAGTTCGATATGCAAGGCTCTCCTGCTCTTCTTCTTGGCGGTCGCGAGCGCTGACGAACACAATCATGTCGTAAGTGAATGTTTACTTATTGGTCTTTCTCACGGGAGCAGGCGATTGCAGTCCCATCGTGTTGCAGTATGAGGACAACGAAGAGGTGGTGCTGTGGATGAACACTGTGGGGCCGTATCACAACAGGCAGGAGACGTACTCTTATTTTTCGCTGCCGTTTTGCGTCGGCTCCAAGGAGACCATAAACCACTATCATGAGACTTTGAGCGAGGCTTTGCAGGGAGTTCAGTTGGAATTCAGCGGATTGGACATTTCCTTCAAATGTGAGTGCTTTGCGATCGGTCGGTCGGTCGGTCGGTCGGTCGGTCGGTCGGTTGATTGCCGTTGACGTAAAATCTTATCTCAAATATTCTATAAATTTCTGGCCGTATCGGTGTAAATCGTATGCTTGCGGTAAATCGAGTTGCCCCCTCCTTTGGTTTTGAGTAGTAAAGTTTCATTTCAGTTGTTTTTGTTTCAAGTGTACTATGTGGTCCGTGAAGTTATGCAAATAGAATGTTATTCTGTTTCAAACTTACCGTCCTTATCAAACATTTAATCTCGACACTGTTGTGAATTTAAATTTGTAACGTCGATGCGAACGGAAACGTTCCTTTCAATGGGGCTGAATTTTTTTCCCGATGAACAGATTCTTCAAACTAACCGTACTATTACTGTATAATTAAAAATTGACATCAACAATTACGTCAGAAATGCTACAGCAAAATTGTGGAGGTGTTTTTGATAAGTGTTTGTCTCAGCGTTACAATGTTTACTTAAAATTCCCGTTTGTGTGTTTGTTTGACTAGCGGATGTGGAGAAAACAGATTACTGCGGCGTGCAGCTCACCAACGACAAATACAAGGCGCTCATATACGCCGTCAAGAACCATTACTGGTATCAGATGTACATCGACGATCTGCCCATATGGGGCATCGTCGGTGAAGTGACCGACTCCAGCTATTACATTTGGACGCACAAGAAGTTCGAGATCGGTTACAACGGAAAGCACATCGTTGACATCAACATCACTTCGGAAGACAAGATGCTGTTGAAACCGACCAGTAAAATAACGTTCACCTACGAGGTGATTTGGAAAAAGTCGGGCATCAAGTTCGAAGATCGCTTCGACAAGTATTTGGATCCCAACTTCTTCCAGCACCGCATCCACTGGTTCAGCATATTCAACAGTTTCATGATGGTCATCTTCTTGGTCGGGCTGGTCTCTATGATTCTGATGAGGACTTTGAGGAAGGACTATGCGCGGTACAGCAAGGACGAGGACATCGATGACATGGTGTGTTCTGTCGCAGATTCATCTAGCATGATTGAGTAGATTAATCTATCGGTGAACTAGGGACTGTCTCGGAGAGTACGAAAATATTTGATGTATAACATACTAGCTCTGTTCCATAATATGTAGTAGCAAATGTACTACTATTATTGGACAGAATTAGTACTGTATTAATTCGTTTTGTATATATTTTGGGTTACACGGATGAATGATCGTGAAAGTTGAAAAATTATTGCGGACAATCTAATTATATTGTTGTTATCATACTCTTGAAAGCGCTGTTATATATTTTATTTGGATTTCCTTCCGCAGGAACGGGACTTAGGTGACGAATACGGCTGGAAACAAGTGCACGGAGATGTTTTCCGTCCCGCATCGCATTCCCTGTTGTTCTCTTCGCTCATCGGTGCCGGCCATCAGCTCACCACCGTTGTGTTCAGCGTTATTGTATTCGCCATAATGGGAGAACTGTACACAGAGTGAGTGCGGCGCCGTGAAACGTTCGATTGCAAGAATCAATTGAAATGTTAAATCCGCAGGCGGGGCTCGCTCCTCTCCACTTCGATATTCGTATACGCCGCCACGTCTCCGGTGAACGGCTACTTCGGCGGTTCTTTGTACGCTAAAATGGGAGGAAAAGTTTGGATCAGGCAAATGCTGGTGTCCGCTTTCATGCTGCCGGCTCTCGTTTGCGGAACGGCTTTCTGCATCAACTTCATAGCCATATATTACCATGCGTCGAGGGCCATTCCTTTTGGAACGATGGTGAGTTGGATTTTCGCTAGTTTCATTTTTATGTGTCGTTAGATAAGTTCGTTCGCATTTTGATGTGTATTTTATTGAATAAATCGTACAAGAAAACCGAACGAACTCATGTCAAATATATTGTATGTTAAATCAATCTAAGCTAATAAAACCCACTACAATTCAAAAGCACAATTGATTTCAGGTTGCCGTTACGTGTATTTGCCTCTTCGTGATCCTACCGTTAACCCTCGTCGGTACGGTTCTTGGAAGGAATCTAGCCGGACAACCGGATTACCCGTGCCGAATAAACGCCGTCCCTCGTCCGATACCGGAGAAAAAGTGGTTCATGGAACCGGGAGTGATCATCCTATTAGGAGGAGTGCTGCCGTTTGCGAGCATATTCATTGAAATGTAACTGGGATTTTGAATCGCTCAAAAGTCGAATTATTAATTGAGATGTTTTCCCCGATCGCAGGTACTTCATCTTCACGTCATTCTGGGCCTACAAAATCTACTACGTCTACGGATTCATGCTGCTCGTTTTCATCATACTGATGATTGTGACGGTCTGCGTGACAATCGTCTGCACTTATTTCCTGCTAAACGCGGAGGATTACCGTTGGCAATGGACCTCGTTTCTGGCAGCGGCCTCCACGTCCGCTTACGTCTACATCTACGCCTGTTATTACTTCTTCTTCAAAACCAAGTACGTACCGTCACGTCATTATTTACACTATAATTTGAAACGATACGGTACGAACGGTACGAATGCAATACTTATTTTTGAAGAGTATAAGAGTAAATTTAGTAGTAGTAATGAAACCGTTCCATTCTAGGATGTACGGTTTGTTCCAAACCTCCTTCTACTTCGGATACATGGCACTGTTCAGCGCGGGCCTGGGGATCATGTGCGGCACGATGGGCTACGTCGGCACGAGCATATTCGTTAGGAAAATCTACTCGACGGTGAAGATAGACTAAAAGACTGTAAATAACCGTAGAGCAGGGAAGGCAGCAGGTTCCACCAGTCTCATCTCCCTCCCTTCAGTTATGCTTCAGTGTGTGATCCACTTTGTGTTATGTATTTCTGTTTTCGAGTGTCGCTCGTCCGACCCTGGTGATTTTATTTATCGGCGTGGCACGTCCGAACCGCGGTATATTCTTTTGTACATAATTGTAGACTACTCTGTGCTTTGTAGATCGTTCCCTCTTTTCCTCCTCCCCCCCCCCATCCTCGAAAGCGGTTCTCTCGCTGCGATCGGACTTAGTGTAATTTTTTTCCGCCAATCTTCTCGATTCGTGCACTTGAATTAGTTTCTTTGTAAATACCTTACGAAGCGTTTTAATTCTAAATTATTGAGCAATGGCATTGATTCAGTCCGGACGAAAGAGAGTGAGAATGTTGTTTACCTGATATGTTTGTTTCCAATAAACATTTGGTCTTTTAAACTGTTTTTTTTTTTACTTTTACTTGTCCTTTTTCAGGCCCTTCCGTCCAATAAAAATCTAATGACTTTTCGTCCAAAATAAATCCATCTATTGCCTTTTTCATCCAATACTTATATTGAATTGTACTCTTCCGCTCTTTTTACCCAATAGAAATTCACCTATTCAATTAGTCTTCCTCTCGAATCCACGATTTACAATTCCAAAGAAAATCCGACCGTTCAAATTGCGGTTTTATTGTTTAAATACATAGTAAAATTACTATGGTCCTATTGAAAATGAACATCTGCAAATACGAAAGTAAGTGTACTTTCCGAAATAAAACGTAAAATCTCGGCGTCTACATTTCACACGGATCCGTAAACTTGACGCGATCGATTCACTTGACGAGTCCCAGTTTTTTCGCTTCCACCTCGTAGATGAGCAACCGCCACATTTTCACCACAAACACCTCGGCCTCCTCGTCTAACACCTGGAAAACGAAGCGAAAACTTCAGAGTCGAGTTGCAATTTTTTTTTTCGAACAATATAATTTTAATAGTTGTCCAAACGTACTTTTAAACATGTACATTACACGATTAACTCTTGGCGATCCAATTCCACATTTGTCGAAAAAAAATTAATTATCAAGCCCTGTTCACACCACGATAGTTGTCTCGATGTGAATGGGGATAAAACTGTCAAATAATGGAAAATTCGGATTTACCATTTGGACGTCTTCTAGTATAACTTGAGGCTGTGAACCGGCCAAGACTTTCGAGCAAATGAAGTCAACCAAAGTCGGCTCCGGTTCGCCGATGTACTCGATGATCTTCTTGTTGATCCACGGCCGGATCTTCTTCTCCATCAGTCCGTTGTCGATGGCCGACCAGTCCAGCTGATAGGCGAAGAGGGCGTTCTTCTCCGTCGGAATCTTCTCGATGAGCGACTTGATGTGCTTGCGCTTCTCCTCCTGCGACTTGAGACTTTCCTCGGACTTCTTCTCTCCGTTCTCCTTGCCTCCCCCGTCCTTCTTGCCCTTCTTTATGTCCTCGCTGTAATCCAGAGGCACCAGTTTCCTCTTCCTCACCTGCGTCGAGGAGTCGTCCTCGTCCGGATTGAATATCTCGCGCAAGTCCGTCTTCTTGCGTTTCGGGTCCCTCTGTTGGCCGTGCGGACTGAACACGATCGGCTTGGTTAGAGAGATCTTCATTCCGCCGCCCAGGTGGGGAGTCGGAGGTTCTTCTTCGTGGTTGGAAATCAGCGATTGGCGGGAGTCTTCGTTTTCTAAATGGACCTGAAAATCCATCGGGAAGAATGAAACTGATTGTTTAATTTTTCGTCCAGACATAATAAAAATTAATTTCTAATTCTCAGGAAAATACGTGAACAATGCAATGCAATGCAAATGATGACTGTTTCCAAAGATTGATTATTAAATTTTTATTTGATCATTGTATATTTAATTCTGAAGGCTACTTCATACCTGATTAGGCGTCGGATGGCCATCGGACGTTGTTTCTTGTTCGGGAGGTGGTGCGGGACTGAAATGGTTATCTTCCATGTCGCTTTCGCTCTCGATGGGTTCCGCTTCAACAGCTGCCAATTCTTGTGCGGCTTGCTGAACAATATATCTGCAAACAACCGCAAATTAATCTCAGAGAGTCCAGAATGCGAAAAAATCCAACATCCACGCACTTCTCCCTTTCCTCCTTCTGCCTCTGTCTGTCGCGTTCCCTTTCCGCCTCCCGATCCCTCTCCCTCTCTCTCGCCTTCTGCCTCTCCAATTCCCTTTCCTTTTCCCTTTCGCGCTGCTTCCAGTGCTCCAGATTCACGTCGATCAACAGTTTCGGCTTGTACTGTTCGTCCCTCTCTCTCTTCAACTGCAAATTCCCCAACGCAAAACGTTCAATGAGCGAGAATTACTTAAGTAAGTTTTTGTCAGATTGTCGAAATTTTCGGGACGTCAGATTATCGAAAATAATGACAACTGTACAGAAATAATGACAGCCGTACAAGAATAACGACAACTGCACAAAATTATTGTCAACTGTAAAAATGATAACTGTGAAAATAATGTCGACTGCAAGAATAATGTAAACTGTACAAAAATCATTTTAACTTTGCAAAAAGAACGGCGATTTAGAAATAGGATTATAAAAGTACAAAAAAAAAAATGTTCAGAATAATTAAAATAAAGTATTGTAAAAGACGGCCAGTTCACATACTCTTTCAAATTCGGCATTGGGATCCTCGTATTCACCCGAGAAAATCTTAGTTTTCAATTCCTCTATTTCCTCTTTCTCCTTAGACCGGTCTCTCTCGTCGGATTCCGCCTCTTTAACCCTTTCCGCCAATCTCTTTTGTAACTCTCTGCCCCTGAAATTAAACGTTTCCTTCTCAATTCCATCTTACAATTATTCGGTGTTTTCCTATTAATTTAGTCTCAACGGCATCAATAAAAACTGTACGAGAATGTAAGTTTACTTGTAATATTTGATGTCGTCCCTCTCGTCGTCGTAATCCTCTAAAAACTCTTTCAGCCGTTTCGCGTCTCTTTCCCTGTCCTCTTCTTTCAACCGCTCCTTTTCCCGCTCTTTCTCGTATTCCTTCGCTTTCCGTCTCTCTCGCGTTTCCCACGCCCTGAGCGAGAAAACATACTTTAACATTAATAATCTTAGAATTAATTTTGAAATTATAAAATTCGTACCTGAGACGCTCCTGATAAGCCGCTTCTTTCTCTCTAGCCCTCCTCTCCGCCTTCTTCTTCTCTTTCGCCTCTTCCTCCATTTCCCTCTCCTTCATGAGCTCTTTCGTGCTTTTGCTCTTCTCATCCCGGTCCCTCTCTCTGTCCCTGTCCCTGTCGCGATCCCTCTCCCTCTCTCGTTCCCTTTCCCTCTCCCGTTCCCGTTCCCTCTCGCGCATTTCCCTCTCTCGCTCCCTCTCGCGTTCCTTCTCGCGCTCCCTCTCCCTCTCGCGTTCTCGTTCCCTCTCGCGTTCTCTTTCCCTACTCCTGTCACGATCCTTGGTCCTGCAAAAGTATCCATCCATCCCCATTTCTCAAACTGATTCCGGAATCCAAAAGAGTCCACAGAACGTAACGCAATGAAATAATTTCGAACCTCGATCTGGACCGTTTCCTCTTCTTCTCCTCCTTCTCCCGTCTCTTGGGACTCGGAGATCGGCTCGCGGGCGTCCTCTCCCTCTTCTCCTTCACCGGTTCCTTTTCACCGCCCTTCCATTTGCCGACCTCCCTCTCCTCCTCTTGTTTCTAGAACGCAAGCAGAGAGAGGCAATGAGTCGCGGGTGTCCGACTCGTTCTCGCGTCGTGATTCGTGTTGAGAATAGTAGAAATGTAGAAATTGAAAAATCTCATACCGAAAACTCAACCTGGTCCGCGACAAATATTTCTACCGAATACACCTAAATCGCTTAAGAAATTCGAGAATCTGTTGAGCAAATGGAAATTACACACGCCACTTCAGCACGCTCCTTCTCATTCGCTTTCTTTCCGTTTCTCTTTTGCTACGCACATCTCCGGCCAACAACTACGTCACACATTCTGCTCAAACAACAGTGAAAATCCGCTGCAGACGGGCTTCAGGGAATGGGTAGTATTTACAGATTTGACGGTGTAAGTCTGAGTTTCCCGAGGAATTCGGTCAAATTTAATATTTCTCGGCGCAGTAAAATTTAAAATGTACGGCACGTGCACTTCCGATTCAAGTTGGAATTTTACTACGATCCCTCGGAGAATTTTCACCTCTCCAGGGGGAATTTGAATTTTCGAGGGTATGGCCCGTTTGAAATCGGTAAATACTACGGGAGGTGTGGAGGGGAGGGAGTATCGTAAACGGGTTACTTCTAATTTATATGCAACTTACTCTTGCATCGGGTATTTGGTGGGCATGGGCCGACTGATCGCGTAGATCGACAAGATCCCTGCCTTGCCACTCAGTCTTCGACAGTACCGTCGATTATTTTCATTTATACGACACAAAACACCATGGATCGCAACTTACAAACACGAACCATGGTGGTATGCAAAAAGAAATTCAGAACTTCTCTTCCTCTAGTTCAACACAAACAAAATGAAAGTCGCGACGAAACGGAAACGACTTCTCGCGTCGCATTTATGTTTGGAGAAATCGTCTCCGATTCGCCGAAAAATAATCACATCGTCCTTCGCCCCGGACACTTCATGTTCGATGGTCGTGGAAGCAACAGAATTAAACTGAGACGAGTGAAAAAAATAAGAGTGATAAATTCTAATCTGTTATTATTAATTGAAATAATTGAAATTTACTCATTTCTCATCGTATAGTTTCGCAGATTGAAGATTATATTGTATTGCATTGCACACACGGACTTTTAGTTCGCGAATCGAACCGAGTCCAGGGCAAAGGAGAAGTGAGAGCACAAGTGAGAATAGTTGATTTACGGATGTTCGCTGGTTTTACTCACCGGCGGCGCCCCTCGGGCCGATCATTTAAGGTGGAACTGCGCCGCTCCCATAAGCCTGTTTGGTTTCAATCACCGTATGAGCGCAACCTGACATTTTCTGATGCCCCCAGCCTAGCCTAACCCATCACTTTAGTAGTTTTCTACTTTGTCTCTATGCAAACTGAAGAGAGAAAGAGAAAAAGAGAGACAGCCCACCCCCGAGGTCAAAGTCTACGTGAACCGTCCCGTGTCAGAGTTAAAAAGAACAAATGAAGCCACGTGCATTGAACACAAATGAGACAGAGATGCGTCAGAGACTGCCCCAATGGAAATTGCAAAATTCAGAGAGTCCCGCCGTTAATCAGGGCCCGACGGGCCGACTCACCTTCATTATCTCACGGAACTTGCCGATCTCTCGGGTTATTATGTCTCGCTTCTCCTCCTCCACGTCCGCCTCCGCTAAGATCTTGTTCGTCTTTTCCATTTCTTCTTCTGCAACAATCGAACGGTCGTTACTACTTTTTTTTTCACATTTTCCGACAAACGATCACGAATAGAAGTCTGCTGTGAACGAACCTTCCTTTTTAGCTTCGAAATTATTCATCTCCTCTTCATATTCTCGCAGGATGTGCTTAATCCGATCCGTTGCCACCGAGTCCAGCGCTTGCGTTTCCTCGTCTAACGGCTCTTCTTCCTCCGGCTCGTCTTGTAAAGGTGAGGAGCCTTTCTCTCTTTTCCGCCTTTCCGCTGAAATTAATCGACGTTTAACTTTCATCCTACCGAATTAAATTGCGTTACATATGATGAATTGACATTCCTCCGATAAAGGTTAATTCACCCAACGCCACACCAAATCAAACTGATCAAACAATAACAAAAATAATAACACCACTCAATAAAAAACAACCAGTTGTATCCTAGGATTTGCAATAATTTGTAATAAATGTAAGCGTATAGTATAGAATGTCCATTGAGCAACGAATCGCAACCTTTATATTCGTCTAGGACGGTTTTCGTTTTCGCATCGACTTTAGCGACGAGCCTCTTCCCTCCCACCATCAGATCGTGAAGTATCCTCACTGCCCTTAGGCCAGCGTCTGGTCCGGCTAGCTCACAGAAACCGAACGCCTTTACCCGTTTCCAACTGATGACGGGTCCGCATGTCGCAAGTATTTGACGGATCATGGTGTCGGGGGCTCGTTCGGTGATGTTCCCTTCAATTTACATTCCGAATTGAAACATTAATTGGGTACTTTTTCCAATCTTAATCTTAATTGATGTTATTGACTGATTGAATTAATTATACCCTTCAAAAGGAAGTTTGAAAGAATATATTGCACATTAGGGTTACAAAAAGAAGAAATTGCAAAATATTAAGAGCGCAATTTCAACTCGATAACAGATTAGAAGGAACAATGAACAATAAAAAGTAGATTGTTATGAAATGATTGTTTTACGTTTGGATGTAAAGGTAGAAATGGAAAGCGCAATCGAATTGAAGAACACGAACCAACAAAAACTGTGACCGGAGGTCCTTCCATCTTCTTCATGTGGTCCCTGTTCGGATTGAGTTTCGGGTAAGCCCGAATTTGAGGGGCGGCAGTTACTTGAATGGGCACCATCTGAAAATCAATTATTAATTTTTTAATTTTTCAAATCCACTGTACAAATCGTCCATAAAACGTGAATTACTGATAATTCAGAAACTCTCATAGTAATTTGGATGAATCATACATACAATATTTAGCTTCAAACTTTAGAACTCGCAGCATGTTGTTAGATTTTCAAAATTCTATACGAAAACAGTCAAAATAAAAACATTCGTAAATGCTTATGAATTGTACAAATGTGCAGCGATTGAAAAAGTTATACAAAATAGGTGAATGTCTGCCTTTAGGCCAAATCATCGAGTTAGTTGTCGGACATAAAAATAAAATTTGATGTTAGTGTAATATGTTTTTATGGAATGCGAGAGGAGTTCAACCGTAGCAAATTACTTCCTCTCTCCCAAATTATAGTGCCTGTGCATAACAACCCAATTTTCATTCCGTAATCATATTTTGCGTCATTTTCCATCAGAGAGAGCAATAATTCTACAAAGGATTGTAGAGCACTGTAGAAATATTCTTCTTCTTAATGGTGCTTGAGCCTTCAGGCTCGGGAATATTCTTGGACGTAGAATACAAACATTACATAATAGAAGTCGAGTGAGACTCTGGAAATAAACGAAAGAGAATTTAGGTGAGTAGCTACTGACGTGTTGGATGGGCATAACCGAAGTCATAATGGGTGGCGGAGGCCCAGCCATGGAAACGTAGGCCATCCCAGGAACGGGCAGGCCTTGGACGATGGGCGGTCTCCCCGGATACGACATCTCACCTCACACAAACAACAATCCCACCACTCACTCTAAACAAAAGAAGGGAACGCAGCGACGAGGGACGAAGCACCGATCACCGATCACCGGAGACCTCATCAGAATCCGTCATTAGAGCCGACCATTTTGACATAATCCGAATCGATAACGCACGCAAGGTTAAATGCACCGACAAACGCCGATCCGCACGCTCCGGCTCCTGTACAATTGAAAAACGCGAGCCGAACGTGTAAAATACGATTGTTCCGGGAAAATTAATTGATTCGAGCGTGTTTGATGTGCGAAAACGCCGATAATTCAGACACTTGGCATCTGTCATTAAACTGGTCTGAAGGTCGCTCTCAGTGCCGCCAATCGCGACGCACCGCCGCCAACATAACGATTAAAAAACCACTGACGAAATAATTGAAATGGCGGCGACATTGAATGGAAATATGATTCGGTGGAACTGGAAACGGAAAATAATCTCGTTCGAACTGTTATTCGATTGTGCACGTGAACTGATAGGATGGTTTTTTCAAACACCGCCCCTCCGCAATGGTGACAGGAGTGGTTGGTGGCCGCTGACTTCCGGTCCGTCCGCCATGTTTTGTGCGCCTCGGATTCAACGCTAACTTCACGTTTCTCAAATGTCAAACGCGGAATCTCCCACGGACCTAGAGAATTAAGTCCGTGGAATTTGTGCTGTCAAACGCTGTCAAAATCTAATGACATTAGCTAATACCACAACCGAAACGCGAATCTCCCCAACAAACGAATGCATTTTACTCACGCATTTCCCATTCGAAAATCGAATTGATTTTCCTCTTCAATGCGATTTCATCATATGCGTGCACGCTAAATCCCGTACGAGGCATGAGGGATCGCTATGGGACCGCACCGCTCCTTAGGGAATTTGGTTTTTTTCCCAGGAGCAACTTTAGTGCGATTGCGAATTTTTGTAAGGACGTAACGTGGACCGTACGATTCGGTCGAGTGCTCGGATTCCGCGCAGTTTTCGGCTGAATTGGCTCCGCTTCGCCGGCCGAAATGAACGAGAACAAGAAACGAAAGAGGTCAGTCGAGTAATAGTGTTATTATTAATTGTAAGCCATTTTCTCCCGCATCGGGCCGATGTAGCGCATTCCACGTTTCTTTGCACCCAAGAATCGAGTGGTCGTCGGACGGCTCTCGTGACGCTGGCCGATCGAAATTCGTTTTGACGCTCGGGAGGTGGACATTTGCCGATTGGCGATTGTTTTTGGCCCATTTTGACGGTTTACGTTTCGAATTTACACGCTCGTGTTTTGTTTGGGATCGCGTCAAATTTCGATCGCCGATTGGTCAATGAAGTTGGGATGGGGTAGGTCGTTCGTGTTGTCAACTGTTATCATTAATTCTAAAAACATGTTTCCATTTTCGATTTCCGGACTGACGTGAACTTAGCGGGAATTTGACGTACTGCGCGGAAGGTCAAGGAGACGCGCGAATTTTTTTTCAAAATATGTTTATTGCTTGAATTTTTTTTTGACCCTCCCTTCTTTTGTCTTTTTTAAAACAATTTTTCACTCGTCTGGTTCGGAGGTTGTTGTCCACTTGCATTATTTCAGTGTTGAATGAAATAGACGACTGAATATTTAAAAAAAATTGCTAACAATATTATATTATTTATATTCAATTAAATAAAAGGTAACTATCACTGAATATTTTATGTTTAAGTTTATTTATGAATTTAGATAACGTTTGATTTTTATACTGACAACTCATTATTTTACACAATTGATTCGATATTGTGTAGAGTTGAATTTGTTGTTTGCTCCAAATTTGGAAGTCTCATCGGCTTAATTTCCAGGGAAGAAGAGAACCCCCAATTATTCCACGAATCCAATAGCAACAGTGTAATAATTCAAAGTCCAAACGGTTCGATGGACTTGAACCAACCGCTCTTCCTGAATCAACTTCCAGTGCTGCAGAATCAGCAAGTGATCTACCAGTTACCGCAGGTGCAAGGCGTGAACTCGACGGGTCAAGAAAACACCTACTACGTCTTTATTCCCGTGAATGAGGTGGACGGACAAGGGAGCACTCTGCTGAAAGAAGACGACGGCAAAAACGAGCAATTCATATCGTACAGAACGGACGCCAAGAATATAACGAACAGTGTGATAACAATAGACGGACTGAAAGAAGACAAAGTGATATATGAAGAGCCAACGAAGGTACGGTGTATTTATCCTCATTTCAGTTTAATATGAAATGTTCAATGGTCATAGGGAGTAGAATCGAATTACATGTCCAATAGGAGTGTTAAATGGAACTAGGTACTAGGATTACATTTTTATAGCCGAGCAATTGAATTACTGCGAGTGCCGAGATAAATTACTGCTTGTTAAATTATTGCAAGAGATAAATTGCGAGTGTAAAGTTAAATTATTGCGTGAGTGGGAAATTGAATTGCCTTTTTATTATTATTATTAATTTTATTTATATAACCGATTGGCTGAACAGAAAACGACAGAAAATCCACAAGAAGCATACACGTACGAGAAACAGCAGTACTCCTCTGCTTCTGCCGCTCAACAGGGGGGGCAGTCGCCGGCCGGCACGACGCCTTTCAACACGAAATGGAAAAACCAGCTGTACCGTTGCGAACACGTCGGCTGCATGGAGAAATTCGCGTCACTTCACGAGAAGAAGCTCCACCTGGAGACGCACCTTTTTCCGGAGAGCGACTCCTTCAAGTGCAGCATCTGCAACATGGTTTTCAGGAAGGCGGCCGAACGGAACAAGCACGTAGAGTCGCACAGTGTGGTGAGCACTTACAAGTGCAAGCACTGTCAGAAGACTTTTCCGTACTACACGAGTCTCGTGGCGCACGTCGAGGACACCTTCCCGAAGGAGGCCAACTTCGTCTGCTATTTCTGCGACCGCAAGTTCGAGGACACGGTGACCTTCTTGAAGCACAACGGATGGAACATGAGGAGCTGCAAGTGCGGGATGAAGATCTGCGGGGATATGCTGTTGCGGAAGCACTTGAACAACTGCGCCGGCGCCGCGACGGCTAAATGACTGACTTGAATTTCTTTTTAACATTCTATGTATATTTGGCTTATTTTTTTAGTAAGAAAAAGGCGATCGTCCTGATGCTTATTGGAATTTTATTTTCAAGAGTAGATGAAAGGCTATACAGTAAGAAGGACAAAACCGTTTAAAAGTACAATAAATACCAGTTGTGGGAGAAACGGGGAGGGACGATCGAAAAATGCGACTTTGCGAAATAAATAACTGGAAAAATTCAAGGGCGGGTGCTTTCCGAAATTTTTCCGAACATACGAACACGGAACGTATAAAATCTACGGTATGTACTCGGTTAACGCGAAATCCTAACTTCCGTCACTGATATATCCTTTATATTGTCTTAGTTACTTAACTAAAAGAATTGTACTAAAAACGTCCGCTATTCGTTTCGGTCGGCGAAAAACGTTCACGTTTCGCCTTAAGTAACTCCTCTTTGAATATTGCAACGGTTTTTTAATTGTAAAATTTCCGTGAACACCATAGCGTTTACTACGCGCGAAGACTAGGTGGTTTACTTTAGTACGGATTCGAATTCGATTCGGTCGCGAAATAAATAAATCTGATTGTATTGCCCAAACGTTCCTAACGAAAAAATACCGCTACGTTAATACACTTTTAATTGACTTACGGGGGGGGGGGGGGGGAGGGGAGAGTGGTGTTTCCGGCGACTCGTGGAGAAAACGACTCGCGAATTGCAACACAACGAAAATGATAGAGGCGTCAATCAAATATACAAATAATAATAATAATAATGGGGGGAAAAACAAAAAATGTACAATATTTTTTAAGTACTGAAGCCTAATCCGATCTATTGGGTTCGTTCTCGCTATCGCCGAGGTAACTGCCGACTCTAGTCGTGGGGACCGGACTCTCGATCACATTTCTTCCTACGCGCTCGCGCTCATATAAATATTACTCTAGACGCTCTCTTTCTACGCGAAACCTTCAATATAAACATCGTCTATAACTAACGGAGTTCGATCGACCGACGCTCTGAGGGAACTCTAAGGGAAGGACAGCATTTAGCTGTCGTAACTCGAACTGTTGTGGTGGTCGGCCTGGGGCGACGGAGGAGTGGACAGGTTGGAGCTGTTGTTGCTGGCGATCGAATGCCGAGGGCTGCCCTTCTCCTGCCCCTACAAAGTTGATTATTCTTTTTGACGCCTACATATAGAGTGTTTGAGTGAAAAGTTCATAGCAAAAATGTAGGTGGGAGAGATGCACATCTAAAAAATATGTTGAATGCAGCACAGACCGAACTTGCTACTTTTGAAATGGAATGAAAAAGAGTGAGACGATAATGCCCGATTCGATGATTTCGGCACGAAAACTATAGCAAAAGCGGCGACCACTCCCGGATTGGAACTGGATGGCGCGTCCCCTTTTTTTGGCCGCCGGTTCGCCCGCAATGGTTGCCACGACGACGGTATACTAACCTTAATAATGTCATGGAGTGAAGACATGCTGCCTAAACTGGCCGGATCGGGTGACGGCGAAGTGTCCGATGGTCTGGGCAGCGCGGGCGGCAGGTCTCTGGGTCGTGGAGGAGCGGCCCGTTTCGCACCGTTAAACGCGGGAAAGGTGGTTCTTATGGGCGTCGGGTTGGAAATTTCCGGGCGACCCCTCCGTTCCGACTGTTTCGGAGGCAGCGGGGCTATTTTCGGTGGTTGCTGTTCGGAATATTTACAGTTGAGTGCATAAAATAATGAGTAAAACCATGGATGAATTAATATGTATACATCGTGACGAATAAAATATACTCTTGGAAAACTTCGTTTGGAAGAGTATAACAATGTGCGTAGGTGAAGAAAATGGCGTTAAATTTGCGCACCCTTGCTTGTACTTGAGGTGGATATGTCGGAGATTGATCCACGGAAGCCACCCGACTCGGGGTGAGATCGATGAGTCGCTGCCTTTGGATTCCTTCTCCGGGACCCATGTGACTTATATGGTTGAAGTTGGTAGGGGCGGAGATGAGCTTCGATCGACGATCCGTGCTTCTATTGGTGTGTACATTTTTTTTCAGTCGATTATCGCACTTGTTGAATTTATATTTGTGAAAAAAATCCATAATAATAAAGCAAACATTTAAATGAATATCTATCAATTAATAACGAATAATTAGAATTCGGTTATTATGAATTTAGGATGATGATTATAAATGTAAGAATGGCAGTACCTCTGCGATTTATTTCCCGCTTCTCTCAAAGAGAACCTCCTTCTCGGCCGTTGCACCGGTCTGCCTTCTCGATCTTGCGTGACGATGTTATCCATGTTTAGTACTTCATCTGGGTGATCGGTAGAAATTCAAATTAGAGAGTGAAATTAATGAACAGCAAGTATTTATTTCGTTTGGACTTACTTTGATGAATGTTTGTCAAATAGAGCAGATGGCTCATGTCGTGCAGAATGCAGATGGTGAGACTTCCGCTGTCATTCAGAGGTTTGGCTCTCTTCACGTTCAACGTCTGGACCCACTCGCCCGTCGCACAGTTGAATATGTCTATGTGCGTTTCGCTGTACACCACCAGATGGCCGTCTCGGTAACCTGAAAAATGAGGTTAGGTGTAAAACGGCGCGCAAACGGAAACCGACGCGACAACTGGGGCAACCTAATCTCAAAGCATGGATCGTGGCCACAGAATATACTCTGTGTCGTGACCTCAAAGGCCCCCAAAGATTAGTTCGAGACGTCAACCACCAGAGGACTTGAATGGAGAATGGGAAGTGCTCTTCAAGCACCATCACTCACTTAAAGCCGTCGGTACGGCTGGGTACATGATCTCCCTGTCTCGGCTCCTCCGGCCGTGCCTATCGACGTAAGCCGCTAAAGTGCCGAAGACTAGTAGATATTCGTGCCTTGGTAACTCGACCACTCGGAGGGCCTCCACCGCGCTGCAGGACAACGTAGCGTGGAGCGGATTGTCGGGATGGAGCAGGACTGCAATCGAAGAAATTAATATTCGATTTGTCAATTAAAAACACAATATATATATATATATATATTTTTTTTTTGTAATATGTGGCTATCCACTATATAAATTGGTTATTAACAATTCCGGTCGTATTGTAATTTCCCACATCTGAATGTCAACACAATGCAATAAAATGACACAAAATAAATTTCAACTCACACATGGGTTGCTGTTCCGCGTGCAGGTTGTAAACGCTGAAACAAGAAGGAGACCCAACACAAAGCCTGCCGTCGGAGAGAAGTTGCAAGGAGTGTACCGTCTGCGGGAAATTGATCTCCCGCAACCGATGGTGCCGCGTCCTGGTTCTCGTCACTTCGTAAATTATTATCACCGAGCTGTTTTGCTGTAAGTAAAAATAGAGAATAAATTAATAGATAAATTAAAAAATAATTGATAAATAAATTAAAAAATAATAAATAAATAAATTGAAAAATAATTGATAAATAAATTAAAAATAAATAATAAATAAATGAATAAATAATAATTAAACAAAGTTGGTATTTCGTGACGGAGCTCCACTCGAAATAAAACTCGACTGCTCTCCATAGAAACGAACGCAATGAAACGGAACGAACCTGTTTCTTGACAGCGACGCACAAACAAAAGGTCAAGGGCGCCCGCAGAACGGGACCCACCGTCAACACGGAACACCCTTTGCTCTCGGCGACTTTGATCCATTCCGTGTCGTCTCCGTCGAGAGCTCGTATAGGCACTAATCGGACGTGGCGCTGCTTTCCGCTGACCACGACGAGCAGATGCTCCTCGCTTATGTACTCCAGCTGGTAGATCTTCTTTCCCTCCCCGATCCGAGCGATCTCCGTGCGATCGAGGTCGACGCAGTACAGGCCCTCCTCCGTCCCGAGGACAATCCGATCGGGATCGATGATGGCGGCACTGAGGGCGTTCCGTAGTAAGGCCAGCGAGTTGTCGATGAGTTCGCGGGCCACCAGGACCGTCGTGTTCGGCAGGTTGTTGCGCTTCATTATGCGGTGCAATTCGGACAGGGCGACCACCCATTTGTTCTTCTCGCCCTCTGAATCGGCCAGCATGAGGGTGGAGTTCCGCGGACCGGGCGGTTCCATCAACGACGTTGTTATCTATGTCGATGCGTCCCGATATTATTTTCATTCGGAATCATTATTACACCTCGACATAATTACAATTATAGCATTTAACCCTTTAACTACGGCTGTCGTCTGTAGGAGCCCGGGATCCATAATAATTTTCCAATAGTTGTAAATAGTCAATGTTTTTTTTTAAGTTTAGAGAACTCACCCTGAATATGCAAGGTATGTCCTTTTTATTGGCGTGTATCACATCGGAATCCTTCACGCTGCACACGCTGAATTGCGGATCGCGCATGTCCAGGACCTGCGCAACGTGAACGCTAGGTTGGGCGTTCCTATCCGGAGAAATGTCGTAGAGGAACAATTTGAAGTCGCAAACGACCACGAACTGCCTTATCCAACCTGGAATGAAACGAAATTTTCGGTGAAAATTTAATTTAATTACCTTATTGACGCAGAAATTTGTATTCAACTATGAGAACACGTTCGTAAAAACTACAACAGTCCTAATAACTAACTCCAGGCTCCGGGCCGGGTCTTATTTGTCGCAGGTACCTTACTGGACAGACTGATGAATTTATGTTCCGAAATGTATTAAATATAAGACTTACCTTTCTTCACACCTCCGAGCTTCGGCACTTTCACGTAGCCCTCGTAAGCCGTTCCGATTCCCCTCGTCGGATCGATGCCCAGGGGACGTTTTGCTAAACCCATAGAAATCAACGGTTTAACATCGGAAATGCAGCGCACGCGAGTCGTGTGTAAATTCTAAAGGGAATACCAACTTTGATCGGACGGTACAGGACAAACGGCCGGTACGTGAGGACAACAGGACGTATGGCAGGTGAAGCCGCAGATTTCACAGACCATACCCTGCCTCATCAGACCGACCATCAGGGATGTACAGTGGCTGCACTTCGTCGGGCTGGAGAAAGTCCGCACGAGGAACTGGTGCGACTTGTGTTTCATCGGCGATTGTGGTTCGTGCTATCATTTATTATTTTTATTACTTCATTAAAAAATATATTTTATTAAATTTAAAAAAAAATATATTATTAAATGAAAGCATATTTTTTATTATTAAATTGAAAAAATATATATTTAATAATAATAAAAAATTTAATGTATCATTGAGAATGTCTGCGACACTGTATTGCACTATTGTAATAAAATAACAAAACACATAGACTTACCAAACTGACGCTCTCGGATAGATTGCTCCTTGAACTGCTGACGCTGACGGCTCGATTATCCTCGATATCTCCGTCTTCCGATTCCATCGATCCGCTGTGATAGAGCAGAGCCTGAACCGAACTCGACTCGTACGACAGCTGGTGCGCCGCCTGCTGGTTGGAATTGGTTTCCTTGAGGAACTGGTCCAAGTAGGACATTTGGGAAGATGGTCGTTCCAGAACTGCAAACACAGATGGAGTTACACGAGGGAGAAGTGGAAGGCCGTCGCGAGACCTCTAGCCCAAAAATGCAAAACGGACCGCAGGCAACAAAAAAAATAAAAGGAAAAACTAACAATCACACGCAACCTATGACGAGAGCACAGAAAACATGGAGAAAACGCAACGGATTATGTGTGTGTGTGAGTGTGGATATGCGCACAGACTCGCCACAAATCGAACGGAATTAATGCGGTGGAGATGAGAGCGCGCGGACCGCAGGTGTGCGCGCGGTCCGCGGACGATGGTTGCGGAACATGACAAAAATATTAGCACTCCAAGCTGTAGACTGTGTGGAATTTTCGGGGGGGGAAATGAGAGTGAAGGCTGTTATGTATTGTGTGCGGTTTTGGATGTGCGCAGCCTCTAGCGTTCTCTCACAAATGCAACAAAACTAAGACGAACCCTTGACGTGCCGACGCACGAGCGAAGAATGTCCAGCTGCATGAAACAGTCGATTCGCATTTTTACACTCTCCATCGGAAACGGAACTCTCTCTATCTCTCTCGAAAATTTGCATCGCTACACTACTGCGGACCGAATCGCGAGAGACGCTCTCGATTCCAGCACGCATCGATCATTTTTTTTGGAAATCGCAAAATAAATCAGGTTCGAAAGGACGTGAACAAATGACACCGAGGCAAATGGGTTTTGGAAGAAAACGAATTAAAAAAAAATTAAAGTACGCCAGTCAAAGTTTTCAAGGAACATGAGGTAAAAGTTTTCGGAACACGAGTGAGAAAATTTAAAAAAATATGAGTGGAAAAACACGAACGATAAAATTTTAGAAAACTTGAATGATAAATTTAGGAAAACATAAGTACAAAATTTGGGAAAACAAGTAAAAAATTTGAGGAAAAAAAAACAGAGAAAATGCTTAAAGAGAATGCGAGTGGAAACAGTTTCAAAAAAATAAAGTTAAATAGTTTGAAGACAACATGGAAGAACGAGTTTTGAAAAGACGCGAAGTGAAAACGGTCCGAAGGACGCGGAACGGAACGGTTCGAAAAAGAGCACGAAGCGAAAACACAGGTTCGAAAGAAACACTGCGCTTTTCGGGTACCTTTTTTTTATGAACCTGAACGACCTGATAGGCTTTCAACAAATACAAAAAATGCCTGTTTATGTACAGAGTTTCGGCGTGCACCGTTTCTATTTACAAAATTACTTCTAGAGTGCGAAATTGGGATCGGATCAAAGCGTGGCGCGCAGCTCGGGTCACGAGTTTGACGTATAGAGTCGCATGACGAGCAACAAAATTCCCCAGAAGCAGGAGGTGATGCCGACCACCAAGGGGAGTTGTCGCAGCCACCACATTACTACATCAAACGGGACAACAAAAGAAAAACTCTTCAGTTCACTCGGTTCGGCGGAAACTGCGCGGGAGTGCTAATATGTGCCTCGAGAGGACGCTTCGCGTCGAGTTTTATTTTTAATATGCGGCTAGCCCAGCAGGGCTATTATGTCATACTCGATAGATTTTTAAAAAGAAATATTTTTCCTTATGTTGGGAATCTTAAAAAAAATTCCCGAACTGTTGGCGTGGGGACCTCTCGGGACACTGAATATCAACAATTGACGATCGGAGAATTATGTGACAGCGAATGTGGTACTCACATCCTTCGCCCGAATCCAATTTATTCTGCATATCCTTCATTTGCTTCTCTTTCCGTTTGATGTCCATCAATAAGGCCTCGTTTCGTTGTCTGTATTCGCGCAGCTCTCTGAAACGGACGTCGAAAGAATTTTGCTAAATTACGAATTATCGTCAATTAACAACGTCGGACCCGAAACTAATCCTTTAAATGCAGGAAAAATGTAACGCTGTGGATTTCGGATGCTTATTGATGACCGAGGGTTGAGAATGATCGTGACGGTCTCACGTGAATCGCGACAAAGCTATTCGTCTCGTAAGGAATGATACTGTACAGAAAAGTCCTCACTTTTGCGCGGCTAAGAGTTCAGCCCTCGTCCGGCTCAAATCCTCGCTGATGCACTGCTTCGCCTGGATCTCCGACTGCAGAGAGCTCTGCAGATTGAGCAGTTCCATTTTGTCCAGCTTCTGCGACCGCCTGTTCTTCCAGTTCTTGTCGCCGCCTCCGACTGCATTGGACACCCCGGCGTGCTTCAGATATTCCAATTCTTCGGTCATCTTCGTCGCGAGGGCCTGCAGGTACGATCGGGCGTCTTTCTCGTCGCTCACCCATTGGATTATTTCGGAGAGCTGCGACTCCCATTGGCCGAGCGTTTCCTGTTTGTCCCTGAGTTGGTCGTATTCCGCTTCCAAGCCGGCGCGTTCCGTTTGAAGGCGACCCATGGATTCGGTGAGCTGAGCGCGATGGGAATATTGAAGAGAACGCTCCGTTAAAATTCATTATCCGCCACTTAAAGCGCTTGGGCTAATTTCTAAGGACTGTTCGCATAACTTCCAGCGAAAAATAGGATTGGGTTGGGTTAGCGAAAAATAAGGTTAGGTGTATAATGGCGCGCAAGCGGAAACAACAGCCTAACCTCAAAGCGCAGACCGTAACCTCAAGGGCGCCCAGAGATTAGTTCAACTCGTCAACCACCAGAGGACTTTACGAATCAAACGACCATTAGTAGAGCAACACCTCCGAAACATTCGGAGTTCAGGAGGTGTCGAGTAGAGTTCCATTTTGCAAATCCATGTGAAAGTTCCGTTTCTGTGAGTGTTTTAGTCGGGAAAAATTCATTATTGGGGCCATCGGACGACGGTTCCCAATGCGAAAATTAGTGGTGTGACTATTGCTATTATTAGTTGTTCGTCAGTTACGTATGTGGAAAGGGGGAGACAACTCACGAATTCTACGTTCGAAGCCAACTTAGTGTTGTCCTCGCGTAAGATTTGCTTTTCGCGTTCGTGTCTGTGATTCAATTCCGCTATCGTTTGCTCCGCGTCTACGACGGCCTCCAGTCTAGCCTTCTCCTGTTTCTCTTTCAACAAATGTACCTCTCTCTCCAGTAGGTCTCGGTGGGTCTCCGCCTCGTGCAGTTGTTCCCGCAGCGACGTCAGCTCCATGTTGTACCTCGTCTGCTGTTGCGTCAGGCTCTCGTTGTATTGGACCTGGAAATCAACTCGTGTGAAACATCGCTCGTAACAAATACAATATACATGCGTGTGTCATTTTCTATTTCGTTTTTATCTAGTATTAAACATAAATAAAACAAAGTTGATGTGAATTCAAAATACAAGTGTAAATTTAAACGCAAGTGTAAATAACCTCTAGTTTTTCCAATTCGGCCTTCAACCGCAGCGAATCTTGCTGATCCCTGGGACTGATCTCGTTCCTGACCCTCAGCCGATCCGATTCGGCTTGCATCTGCCTGCAGTACTCCTCCGATCGTTCGCGGAGCTTCCGTTCCTTCGTCGCCTCCGCCAGGGCGTCCTCGACGCGGCTCTCCAACTCCCTTCGCAGTTTCTCCGCTTTGCGGATGTCGTGCCGCAGCGCGTCGACTTTCTGCATCGCCGTCTCCAGTTCCTCCTCCTTGTCCCGGACCTGCCTGGACAGCTTCTGTTTCTGTTGTCGCAACTCGGACAGTTTGTCGGACACTTCCGCGTACTCGGCCATCGCTAGTTTCCGTTGCGCCAGCGCGTCCTTCAGCTCCTTGTCCTGCAGTTTGAGTTTCTCGTTCAGATCGGCTTTGTCCTTCTGCGCCTCCTCTTTCTCCTGTCTCAGGTTCCTCAGCGTTTTCTCCATCTCCTTCACTTTTCCCGCGTCCGTTCCGTCCGGCGCGTCCGAGTCCTTGCCGTTGCCCGTCTCGAAGGTCCGCAGCTGCGACTCCAGCTCGCAATTCCTCTTCGTCAGCGTGTTGATTTCGTCTTGGAGTTTCCGCGTCCCGTCCGGCGACATCCTCTTCTCCGAGTCCTTCTCGGCGGCGTAGGCCGGGGAAACGGCGTCACCCTGACTGCGTTTGTTCTGTTTGTCCGGATTGACCATGGCGGCCGGACGGATCATACCCAGGTCGGACACGCAGCTGCCCGACGTGAAGGTGAAGCCGACGAAAGGCAGATGCAAACCGGCGAAGGCGGAGTTTGCGGTCGGCGGAACGGCGTCCGACGTTCGGATGTCCGCGTCGTCCACGTCGAAGTTGGACGTGTCCGTCGGACTGGAGACTTCGGGGATGTAGGGGGCGTTGCTGTCGCGGATGCCGTCCCAATCGACGCCCTCGAACCACGGATTGCTCTTGAAGTCTTGGATGCCGTTCTGGCCCAATCGGAAGTCCTGGCTGCAGATGAGCCGTCGGATGAGGTCTTTGGCCGCGTCGCTCACCTCGACGTCCGTCGGGAAGTCGAAGCAATTCTTATGGTTCATAATTTTTCCGTACGTTTCCACGAGACTCTCCGCGTAGAACGGCGTCTCTCCGAACAGCATCTCGTACATGCAAACGCCCAAAGACCACCAGTCGCACTCGGGCCCATATCTTCCCTGTCCGTCCTCCATGGCTCTCAATATCTCGGGGGAAATGTAGTCGGGAGTTCCGACGGCCACGTTGGATTGCACGGTGCCGTCTTCGTTCAACCGCAAACAGCTCCCGAAATCCGCCAACCTTATGTGTCCGTTCGCGTCGAGCAAAACGTTGTCCGGTTTAATATCCCTATGTACATATTTCAGATTGTGTATGGAGTCGACGGCCAAGACCATCTCGGCTATGTAAAACTTGGCCATGTCCTCCGGAAGACGGTCCTCGAACTTGCTCAGCAACGTCAGCAAATCGCCGCCGCAGTAATAGTCCATCACCAGGTACAAATTCGATTCGTCTTGGAACGCGTAATGCAGGTGCGTGATCCACCTGCGGTCGCCGTACACCAGGACGTCCCTCTCCTCCTGGAAGCAGGCGGTCTCCGCCCTCTTCAGCATCTCCCATTTGTTGAGGATCTTCATGGCGAAGACCTTGTCCGATCCGCGCATCTTCACCACGCACACCTCGCCGAACGCCCCCCTACCTATCACCTTTATTATCTCGAAATCCTCCCGGTTGAGACGGAGCGACTTCACCGTGTTTGCCACCGGTTTCACTGCAATCAGATCGTGCGTCCCATTCCGTTATCATTACTCTACGACAATTTGTCTTATCAAATTGTATAATCTGATTTTGATTCGTTAAATTATTTTGGCGTGTGTATTTCCCGCAAATAAAATTCTAAACTATACCGTTGAATTACGAAAAGAACGATTTCATACGTTCGTATTGAGCTGACATTTCTTATCCATTTGGAAATTTTAAATAATACCGTGCGATCAATGAGGTACATTGTCCAAAGCTGACGGAACATTGAGAATTTTTCGCGTTCACGTTTTTTGTGTCGAACGAATTTCCGATAATAAATTGTGCAGAGACGAACCGAATTCAATGAAATCGGACACGGTCTTCTCACGCCTCAGGCTGGAGTTGCAGCATTCGTCGTAGAGTACGATGAGTATGTCCATTAAAGTTTCGATGCTGAAACTCTGTCCTCGGCCCTGAACCGGCCCGCCCAAGAAAAGGGCCTCCAACTGACGGAGCCGGTGCTCGCCCGCCACACCCGGCATGGCTGCTACGCCGGACTCACTCATTTGGCCCTGAACATCAGCGGAACCTGCAAATTTTCCATTCAATCAAAAGAATTATTGTTATCATTCCCTATCTCTTTCATTCTTTCGCATATACATAAGTAAATAATCGTTCCGCTGACATTACCCAAAAAAATATAATTGATTCGTATAATGTGCACAGGATGATGCTCATTTTCATTTTTAAATTCCAAGTTACTTATTTCAGTTTTGCCTTTCATAATCTTAAATATTTTTATTCTAGATGTAACATGAGTTTAAAAAGTTTCTCCCTCAGATCAATTTTTGTAGAAAATTGGCAAAATCGCGTATATTTTCAAAGTCACGAATCCTCAATATACTCTTTTCGGCGTATATAGCAACGAATTAAGATAAATACAATGACGTCATACGATCAAAATCAACTTAGGGACAATTTTAGGAACAAGTTGGCACTACTGCCGTGCAACCCTGCGTTTTTTGACATTTGCACGTAACTTGAAATATCTTGAATAGATGGCGGTTCGAACACGCATGGCTCATAGAACTAGTGATATTACTAGATCTATGGCATGGCGTTCGTGCAATGGTACCAACCTAATAAATAAAAATCTCACATTACATCATTCAACGCCCTCTTAAATTTTAATGTGAATATAACAAAAACAAATAAAACAATCACCACAAACCATTCAAAGAAAAGGTAGATTAAACAACATTCTCTTTTAAAACTTCGTTTTGAAGAGTGTACAATTAACTGGAATATAAAAGCATGCTCAATAAAATCGTCTTGACGAATATAAAACGATAACCTTTAAGAAAACTTCGCATTGCATTGAATCAAATGGTGGTAACAAATCAGAAATGCGAAACGTAAAAATTATATCACCACCACTGATTCATATTTACATGACTCACGTATTAAGTAATAACCGAAACAGGTACCGAGATCTGCGCTATTTAAAAACACACAATCACCAACACAGCGAATGCACGTTATTTCCCCGAAACGGAACGAACGTTCGATTGGAAAATTAACTCCGCAGTGCACAACAAAACAAACGTGCGTCGTTCTAATCGTACGCGATCGGCGGAGATAGAGGTAAAGCGCCGGGAGAATGTGACACATCCAACCTGCACAAACATTCTAATCAGCCATTCCGCGGGCGGAGACGGAATAGCCCCGCATTACATAACGAACGACCAAAGAAACAATTGAAACGCAAGCAATCAAATGTCATCCCCGAAAAAACAAAACAAACGAACGAAACAGACGGACGACCCTCCGAGCGCGACCATCCCCGATTCCGCATCGCCACTCCAAAACGTAAACAAAATTCTGGCGATTCTCCCTCGGGACACCATCCAGATGGATTTCTACGACGGCGTTCGGTGTACGCGTCGCGGACAGAAAATGCGTCCTCAAATCGCGTCAAAAATACTAGACCGGAATGCAAAGTAGGATGTGAGAATGACGGAGATTAACCTAAATATAAACAGCGCGGCCACGCGACGGAAACGGAAAAGTCCGCGTTGGGAGAAGGAACCGACGCGTCGGGACGTCAAAAACGGCTTTTACCTTCGTTTGTTTGCGACGGCCGTCCGATCGAACATTTTCAAAAACACTGCACTTCTAAACTTTCGGCGGCCATTTTCTTCCTATGACCACCCCCACTAGGTACAGTCGGACTAATGGCATTCGCAACACAACACGCCGGGCTCGATAAATTTAGGAGGCGTCGAAAAACAAACGACCGTCGAACCGCACTGACGTTTTCGAACCTGTCATTAGCCTTTTCCACTGCTCCCTCCCCTCCGCTTCTACCCCACACTTTATTTTTAATCGTGACACTTCGATATCTTTTTTATTCTTCCATTGTCTCTCATTCTTTCGCGGAAAATTTCCCAACGAATTTTCCCCCGTTTTCCGCAAATTTTCTCATGAGAAGTTTTCCGATTTGCCCAATAGCTTCGCTTAAGTAATTTCGTCTTGATTTTTTTTCACTGATTTATATCAAGTTTATTTATATTTTTATGACCGAGTCAAAGAGAACTTATCGGCTGTTTCCAAAGAGTAAAGATGTAAAAGAGAGAGAGAGAGAGAGAGAGATCGGTTGTTCCGAATGAAAGATTTTAAAAAATAAATGGGAATCCGTCATCTGTCAAAAAAAGTACGAAAAGTCAAGGCCGCTTCCCCTTCGACTCGGCTCGCGCGATCCTTCGGAAGACGGAACGGCCTCGGGAAGTCGAATAAGGAACACGTGTTCCCTTTTCCACGGTGGGAATTGGCGCCGAGCGAGACAGAGAGAGCGAGAACAATCGAATGTCGAAAGGCGACGGGTGATCGACCATCGAGTCGGCCGCGCGCCGCGCCGTCGCGGTCAAAGACACTCAGGATGAATTACGAAGCCAGCTCTCCCGTATTACGCACGGCCTACTACGTTTCCGCGAATGATCCCTTTTCGGGAGGTTTTCCGGCTCTCGTCGCCGCGCTGCGGTCGGCGAAGTGGAATTTCCTCCTCGAAACGTGAATTTCCCGACGTCCGGACCCGATTCGCGCCCGAATGGCCTCCCGAATGCCGCAGGAAAAATTATGAATGGTAGCGGTGAGAGCGGCAACGCCGCACATTCTTCCCGGCCGGAGTACTCGCTGGTCAAGCGACGCACTCGGACTTTCCCAAATAAATTGTTTCGAGGAGAATAAAATACTGGAATTTTCCGCGAGAGCATTTTCATCGGTTTTCAGTAAACGGGACGCCCAAGCAGCACGAATTTAATTTTTTCGGCGACGTTTTTCCCCAATCGGGGGGGACGGGCCTGAACGTGGACTGCGCATTGACTCCGCCGTGACGTCGTACGCAATGGAGTATTGTGTATGTGTGGTGAGTCCGGGATTTTTTCGAAAACCTCCAGTTTTCTAATCGTTTTCGCCCTCAATCCGGACCGCCCGTCCGCATTTCGGCGCGCGGTGTCGAGAAAGTGCGCGGGAGGAGTGTCGTCGCGTCCGGCGGAAGTGCAAAATCACGGGGAAGATGAGGCTTATTTTGAATCGGACCACGACCTGCCAAAAGTCCAACAAGTGAATCTCTCGCTCCGGTGAGTGTGTGCATTTTTTGTTTTCGAAGAGCGCGGCCCGCTCCGCTCTCGCAATTTCCTTCGGATTTTCCTCTACCGGCCCGGCACGTTCGTTTCGGGCGTCTTGCGGAGTGCGTTGCAACATGCAAGCGCCATAGAGAGCGTAATTAGGTAGTTGTGGGAACGGACATGGACAATACTGGTTTTGGGAGGCGTTTTGTTTTCTCCTCCGGCCGACTTTTTTTGTTTTCGCTGGCTTTCCTCGTTTTCGGCGCACGATCTCCATTTTGATTTTCCCCGTTCGTTTCGGGAGACTGCGGGCTCTTGTTTGTTTTTGTTTTTGGCGTTTGTTTTGTCACGTGTGGATTTGGCAACGTTTCATTGCCATTTGTGCCAAGAATCTGCTGAACTAGAGTTTAGGAGGTGTGTTAGTTAAACCGGGTTTAAAATGACATTTGACATTTTTCCAATGCATATGTTGTTTTGAACCTGGTTTAATGTCAAATGCAGATTGCTGTTCATTTTTGTTTTATTAAATTCTTGTTTTGTTTGTCTTTAAGTCTAAATACTATTTTGATGTGACTACGATGCGTTAGTGATTTTCATTTCTAATTTAAAAGCTGGACTCAAAGAGAGAAAACAATAAATCTAATTTTTAAGTCCAAGTCACTCACAACGAAAAAAGACGCGAATTGAATTCATGAAAATAAAAATTGGAAAGGTTTTAATTTTACAATAATACCTAGTAATTTCTAAAGAGATAATATTGATATGTCGTAGTTTTTTACTGTCTTTAAACGTGCCCTGAGCTTTCCTACTGTTTTTGAACAATTAGACGGTTGAATGTGTCGAGCTTTTCTACTGTCATGAAACGTAATTACGTTAAAGAATGACATGTCGCCTTTCCGTACACAAAAATAATGAACCACTACAGCACTTTACCGCACGCATTTTAACGGATTCGGAAATGCCCTTAATGAATGCAAATGAATGAAGAAAACTGTCAATGTTATAAAGGACGTAGAAAAACAATTCGTTCTTTTACTCATAATAATAATAATTACAAAATTAGGGTTGGTTGTGTAAACGTGAATTAAATTTAATCCCGGCTTAAATTGGCATATTTGTTGGTTTAGCAACGTAAGAAATGTCAAATATACCAATTAAATTTAATTCACGTTGGTGCAACCAGCCGTAGATGACTCATATGTAATTTATAAGCATCGTGTTCCAGATCGCCGCGCCGATCTCGAACCGAATCACCGTCGAAACGGCCAAATCCCATTTCTAATGGTTGTGCGTGAAAGATCCCACAAAATGGCTTCAGATCAGCCGGTGCAGAAGAAACTGAGGCGAGCGGAAGACGACCACAACGCGGACGAACCGGACTTCATACATCGGACCATCGAGAACGAGATCCGCTCGGATCTGCCCACGCTGCGCCTCACCCTCTCGCCCGACCTGAACGAAGCGGACATCTCGCTCAACAGCCTCAACGCGCAGCTGAGTGCCGTCGCCGGCGTGCCGCCCGTTAAACCGATACCGAACAGCGACGGGGAGGACGAGGACAAAGACGGGGAGTCGGAATGCAGCGGAACGCCGCAGGAGAGCCTCCTGTTTTCCCTCTATCAGCACAATCAGATTGTGTTGGGCACGAATCACAATCGGTTAACCGTGGACGCCGTCTACATAAACGAGCGCTCGGAGACTTTGATACGCAACATCGGGTCCGCTCAATCGGCGGGCGACGGCAGATTTCTCGAGCCGGACCTGGACGATTTGCAGAGTCACCTGATAAAGCAGTGTTTGTGCGGGGTGTCGGAGGCGGCGCTGCGGAAGCCGTTCGAAGGGCGGACGGTGACGGACGGCGGCGGCGGCGGCGGCGGCACGAGAACGCTCACTCTGCCCGAATGGCCGACGAGTAGAGCGTTGAGGTTCCTCTCGAAGCTGCAGCTCCTGTTCGAGGTGTACTTGAAACAGAACAATAGAGGGTACATTTGCGCTAGGATCGTGGACGTGTGCGATTCCATAATTCGGAACGAGTACAACCTGATCGAGCAGATAATCGCGCTGTGCGACACGAAGAACGCGTACGTCAACTTCCTGTCCGCCAGGGTGATCGCCAGCTTTCTGATCATAGCCAAGACGAACATCAACAACGAGTGGCTGGAGACGATCGTCAACTACTTGACTCTGGAGGATCGGGACTACACGAAGATGAACTTTGCCCTCGAGGTGATCAAGAGGGTGGTCGAGTGGAAGGACGTCGACATACACATTTTGGAGGAGGCTCAGTTGAACGTCGACGGGGCCGGGACGAGTTCGCAGAACGAAGTGAGCTCGGGTTGCACGACGATACCGTTTAGCGATGCGGAGTCTTACGACACGTCCGCCATAAAGGGATTGATCATCAAAGGGCTCGAGTCCAAGTGGTCCGATTTGACGGGGAAAATCCAGCAGCTGATCTTGAACGGGTACTGCGTGCAGTCCAGGTCTTGCGTGTTGACGTTCTTGGGCTTGTGGGAGAGGACCATATCGATAAAGGCGAATTTGAGCGTCATCGACACGAAGCCCTTCTACACGCACCTCGAGTCGTTCGTTTGTCTGCTCAACGGCAACCTCGCTCCGATCGTGTGGAAGCAGCTTTTGAGCTTGTTCAACGAAGTGCTCTGTTACGGGAGCACCCTCGCTTTGCAAGACATGCTGCCGGAGGACACCTGCCAGTTGGCGCATCTGATCGTGCGATCCGTTAAGGATTATCGCCTGTTGGACCATTTGCCGTTCAGGACGGAAGAGGGCTCCACCGTGCACGCGTTCGTCGGAGTCATACCGACTTCCGACGCGATGCAGTCCTCCATCGATAAAACCTTGTTGCAGAAGATGGTGTTGTTGGTGCTTAAGGCGGTCGCGATCACGATAAAAGAAACGCGCTCCGACAGTTCGGACTCCAGCATCGGATCGGACGACTACGACTTCTACCAAGACATGCAGCTGATCGAGCGGTCGATTAGGGACGTGCTGAAGAAAGTGGACGTTTTCCTCAAGAACAGCTTGGACTTTCACCCGGAAACGCCGTTCTCCAAGATCCTGGTGCACTTGTTCAGCGACCAAGACGATTACCTGATCGAGTCGATGGTCTGCACTTTGGACATCACGATCGGAATCTCGTACAGGAACGCCGTCTTTCCCGACCTAATCAACATGCTGAACCCGTTCAACTCGTTCATAGAGTTCCTCGCCATCGTCAGCCACGACCCGGACGTACTCCTGGACTATTTGATAAACAACGAGACGTGCTTCCTGCTGTACTTACTGCGGTTTTTGAAGTACACCCGACGCAATTGGTCGACGTTCGTCAACACATGTTCGGAGGCCAGCGCCAACACCAGACTCAATCAGCTCGACAACACGGCGACCGTTTTGATCCGACTGAAAATGCAGATAGCCAGACTGGTGTCGAAAGACCTCTTCCCCTACAACATAACGCCCATACTTCGGTTGCTGGAGGCCTGCGAGAATCTCTACGAAGGCAACGAGGAGAGCTGATCGCGCCGGTGCGTAACACGGAGTAAACGTTCAATAGTACAAAAATTTTAGAGAATCTCCGCAAGTGCAATCGTCGTCGTCGTCGTCGATCGTCTCGCCGTATGTACATACAACTCGCTCTTCAGTATTTATGAAACTAATTTAGTTTAGCTTTAAGTAAATTATTTTCCACTTATCCTCCGTGTCGAACCGTATTTATTTCTCGCGACAATTCCCGTTTTTAATAGTTACCCCCCTTGACGATTCTTTCGAAACCGAGCGCACCACGTGCGCGCCTCAAACGATGTACATACGCAGTTTGATAATTGAGGGAGACAACCAATTTTTAGCAATACATTGTACTAACTCTTCAGAGTTTCATAACGATTTTGTAAATTTCGTATTTTAAATAAATTATTTTTTTATTTCCGGTCGTCTCACGTCACGGCGCACCCCCAACATCCCCAACTTTATATTTAACGGTGCTCGACTCGATTTTCCCAACTTATTTGTTGTTAATATTTGATGGTGCTCAAGCCGTTCACCCAAAAAGCACCCGAACCATTCAACCGTAAAATTTACTCATCATGACCAACTTTATTTATTTGCTTGCACTCGTTCTCCTCCTTCTTGTACCTCACGTAAGAATAGAAAATGTCGAAGAGAAAAGACACGGCGTTGTCGTACATAACTCGGAACCGCAACGGCACGAAATAGAAATTCAAGAGCTGCGTCGGAGGCGAGAACACCAAGTCCCCCAGGAACATCTTGTATCCTTTGTGGTAAATCTCGTCCATCACGTCCACACCGTACAGCCTCTCCAGAACGCCCAACGTCACGAATATGTTTATTATGCACACGGGAGAGCAGATCAACTGATCGAGGACCACCTTCTTCAGCGCCGCGGCCAAGTTGTCCCCTTTGATGCGCTGATCGAGGAAGATGAACCAATAGTGAGTGAATAGGCCCGAACCCACGCCGGTCATGGTCATATTGAAGTTCCTACTCCAGTCGAACTTGTTATTGTTTTTGTATCGTTCGATATTTTGGACCACGTTGTCCCCGAAACACGTGCTGCTCAATGATATCGCCATGTTCGTGTAGAGCAGATATTTGGGCTGGAAAATTTTCTGGAACAATTTCCCAATTGACGTCTTCATTTCATCCTCATCCTGTTTCACCGCAATCTTGTAATTCTTACTGCGGCTGCCGTTCGACTACAGCCAGCATTTTCCTCCATTTACTGCACCTTCTATTTTACCACGGCCACAATTTTACTACGGCCATTTCCATTTTCTCCACAGCAATTCCCATCTTATTCAACTGTAATTTTTGCCACAACCCTCGGTGTTGCCATTTTTGACAATGTCGATTCCAAATTAGATTTGACATTAGAACTAGTGGCGTGGCGTCCATGGATGCGGTGCATCCCTTGACCGATGGGATTTTTTCTCTAATGTACCTATTTGATAAATGATTCTTTTCATTCAATTTATTAGATTATAATAACTCGCTGATTCGAGTCATCCAAATGTATGCGACCATTGGATTGAACATATCCTTAATAGGGTAATGGATGAAGCTTCGTGGAGTGCGTCTCCGCCGGGAGACGTCGCACGTCTGCATGCCAATCGAGTAAGATTGAGTGGGACAAGAGGAACAGCGAAAAAATCTTTGGATGCACTTGGCATATCAGCTTACTCGGCTGGCGCGGTGCATATATCTACACCAGGTTTAACAACTGATATAACATGGCCAAAAACGCAGGCAAATTGGAAAAAATCGAAATTGACGTCATTTCGAAACTTCATTTTAAGCAGTTTGGATGTTATTCAATTCGTTTAATCGGCGAATGAACGGGGAAAGTGAAATCCCACTTTGCATTGGTCAGCATACGCCTCCACCAATGGTGCACCGAAAATCGAGAAATCGGACACACTTTGGTGGAGGCGCGGGGACATTATTTGCGGTGCGTTGTTTTCATTATTTCGGTTAGGATTAACGCGTTTTCGTGCGGTTTTTTTTAAATTCCACTAAAATACATTTCGTATACTATTTATACTGTGCTATACGGTATTACTTATAATATATACTGTGATATACTAATACGAAAATTGACGCATGTAACCACGATAGACGTAAATCTGCCTAGTTACATCAGTATATTTGTAATGAAATACGTGATGGTAAATAAATAATACGTAATAATAAATGGATAACAAGTAATAATAAAATACGTCATAAAATGAAGAGAATGCCCATGTAGATATTTAAATGGTATGTGTCTTTTCTTCTGTTTATAAGTACGTGCAGATCTAAATAGGTGAATACTTTTGCAATGATTCGTTCTTACTTCTTCACTGCATCGCTTAATTCAGAAACCACACGCCACGCCACTGATTTCCCAACGTAAAGTTTCCGCAGAAAAACCAATTGGAATAGGGCATCGCAATTTATTCAACTTTCTCAACAAATTTCGAGGTGTGTTTTCGGAGGCACTGCAACATATCGACGGGGCAACAACTGAATGATCAACTTAAATCTAATTTTAAAACTAAACGTGTAAATATGTGATTGTTAAATTATATATCTCAACTCGTTATATTTAGGAATACGTATTATTATGTATAAATTAAATCACATGATTAAGTCGGTATTACACGGAGTCATCTGCAAAGAAAATCACAATCACTCTCACATTGTTGCGACAATTTTATGGATAAACAAGACGATTGACAACCCCACTCATCTTTAACCCTGCGTTCCATGGGACCGCAACAAGATTTTCTTAATCGGAACTGAGAGGATTAAGTTGAAGGATTAATTGATTACACGGCCCAAAGTAAAACGACCGCGCATTGATTACACGGTCCATAGTAAAAGGACCGTGCACTGATCACACCTAATCCAAGCATTATCTACTCACCATGGTACCACCATTTCGTCTTCTTTGGGTTTTTGCTGCAAGTCTTCACGTAGAACGCATTATCCGGTGGTCGTTTCTGCGGAAATAAATCGACACCTTCAATCGTGATGTTTACAACACACTGGTGTTTAATCTGCATCGTGAAATCGTATTGGACCCCACGAGTATATCAATTGAATGAATAAAGTTTCTCATGTCAGAATGTACTCACTTTTTCCTTACAAGTACTGAGCATCGAGAGTATTGACAGACAAACGGACACTACTGATAATGCTGGCGACCAGTCGTCGGTGAGAATCGAAAGACATATATGGCCGTTGCTGTAAACGTGCGGATGAACGGGAATGTTACTACCGATGAACGTCACCTCCGGCGAATCGAACGGATACTTATTGGTGAATTTGAATTGCAACTGAAACCGTTCGCCTTCGTACAACGTCCCCGATGCGCCTTCCATGTGGATTATCCATCTGCGATTGATTGTTGTAAACATTACGTTATTTCACAACTGTTTAACAATTAAGTTATTTTACAACTGTTAAACAATGATGTTAAACAATTACGTTGGACTCTTTGACATTACATTATTTTAACAATGAAAGTTGGGATTTACTGTAATAAATTCTGTTCGGCCAGATCCGAGTCGACAGTCACTCCGGCCGGGGGCTCTTTCACTAGAGACATTAACTCCTTTTGCAACCGTCTCTGAAAATAAATCAACATAGGACTTTAAACTACGCATATTCCGATTACATCACTAAATTTGCCAAACGATAATTATATGTACAAATCAAAAAGTAATGGATAAATAAAACTTGTCATTGGAGAGTGTAAAAACTTAATTATAGAGATGCAGATTAAGATAAAAACAAATCAATAAACTTATTATCTGGGGAAATAAGCGAAGTAAACTTTAAATAGAAAAAAATGAACATAGATTAACGAACTTTGGTAACGATAAACTAGATTAGATTACCAAATGAAGTATGATGAAAGGAAATAATAGAAAACAGAACCGAAAGTTAATTAAAGAAAAAACTTCGTTTTGAAGAGTATAATGAGTAGAACAAAGCTAAAACTGATAACTGGATGAAAAACATGTGAAAGTAACGTTCAAGGATGTCGGGCATATTATTGGAACTGAATTAAGGCTAATTTAATCAACTCTGGGAAACAAATACAGACAACTTATCCTACAACTATTTGCGAACTTATCGCCCTATTTATAATAAAACTTCGTTTTGAAGAGTATAGTGGGGAAAACGGACAGAATACAACGGAGATGAAATTGCAGGTACATTGTGGAAAAATAGTAGATCAGAGCGAATTTGAGGCTCTGTTAAGGTCAAAGACACCAAAAGAAGGCGCAAAAATTCAACAAACATTAGTATGTTTACGGCCGGAATTTACGTCCGCCACATCCGAAATGAAGAGTTGCGTTTCGCCGGAGGAAGAGGACGAAGCGAAGTGGAGAGTGGCGAGAATGGGCGAAGAAAATGGAAGTGAAAGAATTATATTTACCTCGGAAGGAGACAGCCCTGCCATTTTGACTTTTTAATCGGTCTTATCTGTCAGACAGCTGTCAAACGTCATTCCGAATAGCGTAGGCGGAGCTTTGCCTGAGCTTCGCGAAAATAATCGAGTTGGGTGTTGGCGGAGGCAACGCAACTTTTCAATGGACGAACTTACGGAACGAACGTCGGCGCGGAGTTAATCAATTTTCGCCGCCCGTCTCGCCCTAAAACGCCCACGGACTCTCACGGCTCGAATTTCCCGCGCTGTCACTTTTGACGTTCACGTCAAACGGGTGACGTTTCGACCGTTGACGTTCGAGCGAAGTAGATTGCGAATCCATGGATTTAGTGAGGTGCTAGGCACATCTGATGAATATCCGATTGATAATCTGATTTTAGCTTCGCTCAGTCTTGTGTCGTCAAAGTGTAATTAAAGTTGATTAATAGCCAATTATTGACGTTTTGTTTCGGTAATTAAGTCCATGATTAATCTTGTTCTAGTTGCGTACCTCATTTCGCGCAGGCGGCGCGCGAGCCGCCATGTTTTGTTCCGTCAGCTGATGTTTTGACACTTGCGTGTCGATTTTCGATTTGTTATTTATTTTCGCACAGGACAACATTGATTTCAGTTTGACACATCACATCACACGTCTAAATTAAACGAAACCATCGGAACCCGATTCAAATTCCAGTGCGACTGTTCATTCCGTAAATCCTCCGACGATATACGTAAACGTTTGGTGCGCGAAATGGCCAACGTTCAAGCAGGACAATACAATTTGAAAAGTCCAGGTAGTACGCCTCTTTTTTTCCATTAATTTTGCGTTGTTTCAAAAATTCATCGCTGAATATTATCGATAACGCTAATCGTATGCGGCTCATATTCGGCTCAATTTTAGTTTACTTGCTCCAACTATCCGTACACTTCCTAGCTGCATCCTAACAAAATTTAACGTGGGCTTAAAAATTTCCCACGTAAATACTTATGACCCATGATAGGCCTAGATTGCAATTTTCTTTTGTTCAGAATTGGCTAAGAGTGTGCGTGAAAATCTGTAAACATGTACTTGTTTGGATAAATAAATGTGTTATTATTATTGAAATAATGTTGCAGGTGTCAAAAGGTTGATGCGAGAAGCGTTGGAGTTGGCCGAACCGACGGAAGAGTATTTTGCGGGTCCTCTGGAGGACAATCTGTTTGAATGGCATTTTACAGTGAAAGGACCCCCAAACACCGAGTTCGAAGGTGGCTATTACCACGGACGTATTTTGCTACCGACGCAGTACCCAATGCAACCGCCTAACATTATACTGCTTACGGTGAGATCGCGGAAATAATTGGACATTTTATACTGATTAAAAATTAATTGATGGGTCTTTTTTATTTGTAATAATGATAACCCGTTTATTAAGCACTTGGCTTGCCACATATTACAAAAAAATGTACAAATTTATAATCATCAAGAAATTTTTCTTTAAAGTTTATTAAAGATTCTATTCTATTGTGGCTAGCCAAGTGCTAAATAAATGGATTATTATGTCTTACAGGTTAATAGACTTATCGCTATTCTTTCCTTTTTGCAGCCAAACGGACGTTTCGAGGTGAACAAGAAGATCTGCCTGTCCATTTCGGGCCACCATCCGGAAAGTTGGCAGCCTTCTTGGTCCATACGGACCGCCCTCCTGGCCCTCATAGCCTTCATGCCTACGCCAGCCGCTGGGACCATCGGATCGTTGGACTACACGCCCGAAGAACGCAAAGCCCTGGCGAAGAAGTCCGTTAGTTGGGAATGCGACGTCTGCGGCAAAATTTCCAGCAAACTCTCCACGGGCAAAAAGACGTGCCAACCGCTGACCAGCGAAGAGTCCGATTTGATACAACAAATTGCCTTAAAGGTGATCCCGTAACTCGTCGATATTGCTTACTGACCGGATGGTTTTCTGATTTGAAAATTTGCAATGCGACCGAATTATTCACTACACTATCATGTGCGGACTCCGCACTTAGTGAAACCAGGGACTGTCGTATTCATAATTATTTTTCTAGTCTTTGGTGAAACGCAGGTTATTCTTTTCACGTCACGTTCTAAAATAATCCGTTGAACACAGGGAGAGGAAGAAGCGAATAGGAAGCCTTCCGAAGACAGAATCGGAGGCGACAGCAGTTCCTCCGTCGCAGAAAGGGAACCGTCCACAGTCAGGCAGCGGATCCTAACGGCCGAATTTGAGCCGGGAAACGACGAAGCCAGTCACATGGTGAGGGACGTCCTGTTGGAAGCGTCCATCGAGAGGAGCAACAAGTGAGTACTCTGAACGACGGAACGATTGAAGAATTCGAATAGCGAATTTTAACGAATTAGTTTTCACAGGGATAAGCTGTGGACGGCGGTGATATGGACCCTAGTGTCGATGATCACCCTCCTTGTGATCAGGAGATGCTTCTTCCTGTAACACCACCGCCCGCTTCGCGAGTAACTAGCTTAAACGAGTGTTAATTAGGAGAGCACTGTAAATATAAAGAGGAGGGTTTATAGTATTGATTTTGGATATAATTTATTACACATGCGAGTATTTTTAATAAGCGTTTTGAAATAAACGTACTTCCAGTTACGTGCCCGCTTTCGTCCCTTTCAGTGTTTCAAGTTTACTCTGATTTGTACAAATTTTATTCTCATGCCCCATTGGATATTTCAACACTCCATAACGAAGTTTCCGAGCATTTTTATTATTGGGAAAAATCTGACGATTGGTTCGATTTATGCAAAGAAAAAAATTCGATTCGTTCGATCTGTTTATTCTTTGGCCGAATTATCAATATGAGAGTAATCAACAATATGAAAATACAACAACGCTTATCACCTAAAAGTAAGAAAATATATCCCCAGTGGAAAAAGTACACGATTTTTTTCAAAAGAGTTGCATGAAAGGCCACATTTGATTCGAGTGCGTTGCTCATCTTAGACAATAATGAACGGTAGATCAATGAATAATAATGATCGATTATACAGGGCGGATTACACAAAATCCGTCGGTTTTATGTCCGGTCACTCTGGACAAAGGCAAAAATAAAACCGCGGACATGCGCAGTCCACACTTAAATTTAAATAAAGACTAGACACTTGCAGAAGTCTTTGGTATCCGTGTTTTCGGTCCGGCTCAAATCATTCAATTTCCACTATACTAATGGCGTTTTCGTCCTGAGAGTAGCGCCTGACCGAGAAGCCGTTCCGTTTGACCCGTAAAGGCGGCAACTTCTTCTTCGAGTTGTTCGTTTGCAAGCCGTTCCCGCAGTCGCCTCCGCTCGATCCTGCGGGCACGCAATTAGGCAGATCGGAAACGATGAAGATCGAATCGCCGGCAGATTTCAAATTCCTCCTCCCGTTCGCGAAGACCGTCCGCTTCTCGGACGCGCTGTGCGGCAACCGCAGATTAGCCGGGACCGTCTTGTTCTTGGTGAAGTTGAACGGAACCTTGCGCACGGCGCGTCCCATTTCCAGCTGCTCCTTGACCATTTGGGTGGCGGACTTCGGCCGTTCCGTCGTCACCTCCACCGCCTTCACGTGGTAAACGTGAGGCAGAGATTCCTCAGAGCTGTCGCTGCTCATCTCGGTGGGAATTTCCACGATGTGATGCGGAATCTCCTCCCTTTCGCCCTCTTCCCGCTTCATCCCGTTCGTCTTCTCATATTCCGAATACAATTCGATCACGTCGTCGTCCTTCTTCTTCTTCTTCTTCTGCTCCGCTTCGTTCAACAATCGCAGCCTCTCTATCGTCTCTAAGCGCGTCCGTTTCTCCGACTCCTCTTGAGCGATCGCGTCCTTGCGCACTCTGTCGTTCAGATCGGGGAAATTCCTGATGATGTAGTTCATGATCCATCGGTAGCCTTTCTGGATGCCCGGATCCATGACGGAACGGGCCGAAGATGAGGCCGCGCAGCAAGTCTCCACTAGCGTGGGACACTGCTTCTTGTTGACCAGACTCTCCAATCGTAGCTTCTCGACCAAATCGATCTCGTCGAGGGCGTTCTCGTTGTCTTGCTTGTTCGCCAGGAGGAGGATAGGTTTGCCCGATACCTTCTCGTGCGAGAGGATGTCTTGCAAGACCAGGGCGGCCTCGTCGAGTCGCATCAGGTCGCTGGAGTCCACGACGAAAACGATTCCGTGGGCCTTGCAATTAAATTAGCTTTAAATATCGCCTGTACTTCAGTCAATTCATTTCAACTAATTACATGTGATATTTTTACCTCTGTGTCTGCAAAAGCAAACATTTTTCGTTTAAATACTTAATTTCTGTACTGGGACAGGATAAATAAAAATAAATAATTACACAGAAAAATATCTACGATAAAAATAGAGCCACTCACAAGTTTCTGCTTAAAAGATTTCAATTAATTATAATCAATCGAATAACTTTTGTTTCGGCGTCATGAAATTGAATTAATAAAATTTATCTACAATAGGCATAATTTTAGTTTCTGATATTTTTTGACCTGGTATAATTTTATTTCCAAGAATGAAATTTACGACTGTCAATCTAATTATGATATTGGGGTATGATAATGATATTGAGATATAATAATATTGGAATATGATCATAATGTTGAGATATAATAATAATATTGAGAAATAACAATAATATTGAAATATTACAATAATATTGGGATATAATAATAATGTTGAGGTGTGATAATAAGTAGAAAAAGTAAATTTGGAGGCCATAACAAAAAAAATCAATAAACCAAAATAATTATAAGCATCTCACTTACATATACGAAATATTTATCCCATATTCCCCTAATATCAGAGCTCCCACCCAAATCGAACAAAGCAACTTCCGCATCCTTATAGTTCAAATTGAGTACGGAAAAACCAACCGTCGGCACAACGGCCTCCGTAGATTCCTTCGCTAAACGTTTGGCAGCCACCGTCTTACCGGCATTATCCAAACCTAATAACAATAGGGTAATTTTCCTGCAACAAATGTGGTTGTATTAAATCAGCTCTTACCGGTACAAACAAACATAGACCGATACAAATAGATCAGCGTGCGAGTTGTCCATAAAATCATCACCGGTCAAAAGAACAACGCAAAAAATTCCACTCACTTTTTCGAGGTGTCCTTATTGCAGCAAACATTACCCATATTTCAATTCGCCTCGCGAATCCATCTCCGATTCCGAACTGACGGCCTATTCAAACTGACGTTTGTCAGAAGCCATTTGTAAACAAAATCGCATGAATTGACGTTAGGCGGTTGTGAACCGCGCTAATCGACGTGCAGATGGCTACTTTAGCGATCGAGTTACAGACAACTGTCTTACCGACCGAGTCACAGACATCTCTTTTATCGATCGAGTTACAGATGTCTACGTTACCGACCGAGCAGAAGGTCGCTAGTTTATCGATCGAGTCACAGAAGTCTAAGTTACCGACCGAGCTGTAGAAATCTGACGTATCGATCGAGTTGCAATTTAGCGGGAATTTCAAATCGAATAATTTAGCGCCAATTTAAAATTTAACCCACGATCACTTCAAAGCGATTATATCGGGATTATAACGATTACAGTGTAACGGGAAGAAAGGAAAAGCGTGGACAATGTTCCGATTGAACGAGTCGAGCAGTTGGATGTTGGTATTAATTCAATGGAAGTTTCGTTCACACATGGTTATAACACAAGCGTTAATATGACTAGTTGCTAGAAAGATTCGCAAATTTTAAGAGCACTTCCGAGGAGGCTTTCTGCGGAACGGGCGTGAGGATAGGCGAAAATGAAAGTGTCTCTTCGTGTCGAAAATAAACGTCTATATCGGCGTCCTACCGTAAAAGTTGGCTTAAAGACTACTCAACAAACGACCCATTTATCACAAAAAAAAAAAACACTAGTTTGGTCGCAGTGCTAATTGGTACCGCGGGTTGGTGCTCGATCCGAAATGGTAACGAAATTTGTAAATGGCACAAAAATTATTTCGGTTTTGCGGAGGAAAGAAGTGGAATTTAAATGCAAATTGTAATACTGCCAATTTTGCTTTAAGTACAATTTTCTAAAAGTTACCCTTTTTTATGTTTCTGGAAAATTACCCCATTCTTTTGGATATACATAGGTAAAATATTATATTTTTCATTAGATCTAGGTAAAATATTACCTATTCCATGAGATCTTGGTAAAATATTACCCATTTCATTAGATCTAAGTAAAATATTACCTAGTTCATGAGATCTCTGATTTGATTGAAAGATTTCGTTTAGCTAGAAAATTATCCGTTTCTTTGCACGTAAGTAAAATCCATCAGATCCAGATGGAACCCATTTCCAAAGGGTACAGGTAACATTTTCGAAAAGCTGCCCTATTTGAAAATTTGCCCCCCTTTCTCCTAATCGATTAATGAATAACAAAAACTATAATGTTTAATAAATTACAAAAAAAATATTTGTAGAAAATAAGATCTGTCGACTCTCGATCAATCCGACGGAGAGAACCAAAAATCAGAGTCGTACGATTCAATGAAAGAGTTTTGAGTTACGATTTCCGTTACGTCACCGTTTGTATGACTTCCGTCTTGTTCTCCTTCTCGTTGGGAGTGGTGTAGAGAATGTTCGCGGAGACGATGAGGGGAAACGCGAGGTTCTTGTCGAACGACAGTATAGGCACTTCCTCGCTCTTCGACAGCACCAGGTTCTTCAGCCCCGAAGACTGCTTGTACGTGATTTGCCTCTGTTCGTTGAGCGTCACCACCGTTACGCGGATGGAGACGTGTCGGACGGTCTGCATGCTGAGCAACTGCTCAAACTCGGGTCGGTGATTCCTCTTGATCGAGATGCTCTTGTCGTCCGCTATCATGATGAGATCGATGCCGTAGTGGAAGCCCGTCCATCGCCAGATGTGCTTCTCCTTCTCGTCCAAGGTCCTGCCGCACCTCAGGCTGTTCGAGAGGAAGACCTCCTCGGAACAGTTGACGGGACCCTTTTCCTCGTTCTGGTTGACCTTGAGCGTCGCCTTCCACTGCTGGAGGATGACGGTGTGGATCCAGCTCTTCGGGATTATGTTGTCCCTGAGGATGAGCTCGACGTCGATGTGATGGGAGACGAGGTTGCGGAGGCGGAGCCCTTGGAATGTCGTCGAGAACTTGCGGCCTTCTTCCGTCAGCAGAAAAGGCACTTCATCTGGAATATATGTTTGAAGTTCAATATTCTATTCTAGTGTAAGGCACTTCATCTGGAATTGTAATTCTTTTTTCAAGTTTAATAAAGATTATATTTTATTCTATTGTAGAATATGTGACCTTCCGAAACATGAGTATATTGTATTCGTTATGATGTATGTAACACTCTAATGAGTGTTAATGAGTTTTTAATAAAATCATCGCAGATCGAACATTTTTTTCACAACGGACAAAGACCGTTACCTTTCCTATTTACAAAGAACTGGTTGATTTCCTGCAGAGTTATCTCGTCGGGAGCGTCCGGATGCAGGTGCAGGTACATCCATTGAACGAGCATCACGTAAACGGTGATTTCCGTCTTCATGACGAACAGGTCCGAGTGAGAGATGAGCTTCGTCATCAGGGAGACCGGTATGATTTTGAGTTTGTTCAGTGGCGGCGTGTAGAAGTACGTCATCAGGTTCACCAAGAACCATTCGATGCACATGTCTCGAAGTTTCGCGTCGCCGTACTGGCAAGCCGCGTTGTAGTATTCCAAGGCGGTCTTCGTGTTGATGGTCTCCAGCATCACTTCGGTGCATTTCTCCAAGATGCCGTCTAATTGGAACATTGTCGCCGTCGCGAGAATCGAGACTATGTCCATGGGGTTCAGAGTTACCTCGTCGTTATATAAAGAACCAAAGACGGTTTGCAGAGCTGCGTTACAAATAACAATTAGGAATACAATGAATCACACGGAAAGTGATTTATAATAGTTATTAATTTAATTTATATTAATATGTTTTATTATTATTATATTAATATCATTTATTATTATTAAATTTATCTCATGGTATTATACTGAAAGTAGCTGCACTCACATTGTACTGTAATTAACGGATCGACCACATCGATGGAAATGTAATTTTTCGTCGTCTCCAACCACGATCCGCCAAACATACTAGCAAAATAAGGGCTCTGGCACAAATAGACTTTATGCAAGTAGAATTCCTCGCCTAGGGCTTGCACCGTTATGTCAGAGTTCTTTCCTTCTTTGAATAACACTTGGTAAATGTATTGAGCGGTGCTTTCCAATTTTTTCCTATTGATAAAACCCCAACGTTATTTTTCGTACGCAGATACCATGAATTATTTTCTACTTATTATTAGTGCATTATTCCCTTGACCAGTTTTGAGAACAGATATTATATTTGTTAATGTATTTACTGTGTATACAAAAAGAATTTATTTCCAGCAAGTTTTACATAAAACTCACTTGATATCGACCGTCAGGTCAATTTCAAACACCTACAAATTTTAGAGAACAAGTAGAATGTACAAGAAAATACCATCACCTCTTCGGCGTGTGCATGGCGACATCGATGACCTTCTCCATGTCTTCTTGCATTTCCTCGAGCTTCCTCTTCCTCCTCCGGACCAAACCGGCAACATTGTCGACAATACTTTGTGGAGAAACGTAACAACTGATTGAGGAGCCCATAGCTCGATGGGATATAGGTATGTATGTAGGTCAAACGTGAACTCCCTCGATTTCCATCAAAACGCAACGAAAGGCACCTCTAATGAACGGACGAATATTGCACGCGTTCCATAGGGAGATGACTTCACTAACCTTATCAGCGGATCAGGGGGGGGAGATAGCTGGTGGAAAAAACACGAGCAGTCTGAGAGTAAGAAAAACTTTCTCTCCTTCAATGCGCGGAAATGTAAATAAACGAATGCATTGGAGTTCGTCTGTATTTGTGTATGTGCGTATGTATGTGTGAGGTAAACGAAGCAAACAGCTGATCACTGCAGTTGTCTCACTTTAACATTTAGTGACTTGTCATGCTTTCACTTGCACCACTGCAATCCTAATTGTCCTAATTGTCTATTGTCATGCACCTTGATCGTGATGCCTTAATTATAGACGAATTTAGATGACATGTGCGAGAGAACGAGGTATAACTTTGACACAAACGAACGTCAATGGAGTTGTAGGCGTCATCACCAAAAATAAGAAACTTGCAGGGGGAGGATGAGAAAACTGGTTCAAGGACGTTTGCTCAACTTCACAAAAACGCCTTATTTTCAAATTTTATAAACGCCCCTAAGCTTAACTTTCTCAAATTTGAATTGTCTCATTTTGCAACACGTAATCCGAGTTTTTCGAAATAAACCAAAAAAAAACAACTTCAATTCAATCGAACTATAAATGCCAGTCGAATTTCATGGAAATTTGGAACAATACATCGTCGGGAAAAGTTTAAAATTGAAAATATTGAAAAAAAAGGTTATCTAGGTGAAAATATGAAAACATGTGTTTTTACGTACGAAAATATAGGAAAAAAACATACCAAACATAAAAATGCTAACCTTAAATGAGAATGGAACTGTCAAAAGGAGAAAAACCTCCTAATCGAGGCACAAACACGACGACTAAACAAACGAGATATCCAAAATGCGCATTTCTTCAACGTCGCTCAAAGAACCGCATCGTTGCGATAGCGGTTTGAACTAATTGCCACCACAACAACTTTTTGAACGCCACCGGTTGTTTGCTTAACGATGGTCGCTACCTTCACACCCGCAGAATAAAAGGAATTAGTGAGGAGGGTCGACTTCCGGTGTGAAGTCGTCCCGCTACATAACCTTCAAACTGACAGCTGTCAACGTCAACTGTCAGAAAAAATAACAAAACCTAACCTCAATGGCGTGCGTTTGAAAGATTTTGTGTTGCGCGTATTGTTTTCTTAAATTTGTGAATCGAAACAATGAAAATAGCGATCGAAGGCTGCGCCCACGGCGAACTGGACAACATATACAGTTCCATTTTGAGCTTGGAGGAGAAGGACGGCATAAAAATCGACTTGCTGATTTGCTGTGGGGACTTCCAGTGCAGCAGGAATGAGGCCGACATGTTCTGTATGGCAATACCTCCGAAATACCATGACTTGAGGACTTTTTACAAGTTAGTGTATTTTTTTCCCAATTTAAAATCATTCGGGTGCTTCAGGTGCTTCGTATTGAGCATTTGGAACATTGAGTAAAGGATGCCATCGTTTGTTGTAATCATCATGCGTCGTTTTCAATATTATTGTAATGATTCAATTCAATGATTCAATGTATTATATTAATTTTCCCATTTTCTAAACTTTATTCAAAAGAATTGCATCGTTTAGTCATATTAGTCAAAAGAAACTTTGGTGAGAACATTTTTTCATCTAAACCCCTATGGTTCTCGCGATAGTTTGGTTCAATCAGCGAATTTTCTTTTTAATATAACGAACAATTTTGAAATAGAAAGGTGTTGAAAAACAATTTTACCACTAGGTACTACAACGGAGAGAAAAAAGCCCCAGTTTTAACGATATTCATCGGCGGCAACCACGAGTCCTCCAATTATCTGCAAGAGTTGCCTTACGGTGGATGGGTTGCTCCTAACATCTACTATATGGGTTACGCAAATGTTATTAATGTTGGAGGTAAATACACCACTTCTATAGGAAATCTCTCCCGTAGAGGACCATGTTCGGTCTTAACTCGAACTGAATCTAAAAAAGTACTTTTAAAATTTAATTAAACACTACAACGTTTACTCAATAGACATTTAAACATTAAAATATTTATTTAAATCCAATTAAACACTAAAATATTTCTTTAACCGTTAAAATGCAGACACATTCCATTAACGATTAAAATGTTTACACATTTATTTAAACATTAAAATGTTCACACGTTTATTTAAACATTGAAATGTTCGCGCATTTAATTAAACATTGATATGTTTAATTACACATTTAATGAAAAACATTGAAAAGTCAATTTGAACATTAAAATGTGCTAGTTGAACGTTTAAACGAATACCAATCGGTGTCGTTGAATGACGACTCATCGATCTGAAGTGAAATGAAAATAATTGCAGGCCTGAGAATCGGAGGGCTTTCTGGGATTTATAAGAGCAATGATTATTTTAGGGGACACTACGAAAAGAGTCCCTACAGCGACGACGCTCTGAGGAGCGTCTATCACATCAGGAATCTGGAGGTGTTTCGATTGAAACAGCTGAAAGAGCCGATCGATATATTTTTGAGTCACGATTGGCCGGCCGGGATCTTCAAACACGGCAACGCCAATCAACTGCTGAAATTCAAACCGTTTTTCAAGTGAGTTTTGGTAGAACTGTGAATTTATAGAATTCATCGCATTTATCTAGAGATAAATTCATTGAGTGCAAAAATATAGATGCTTTTCGATCCAGAAATGACATGGAATCGGGAAAATTGGGCAGTCCACCGGCCGCCGAACTGTTGGCTCATCTCAAGCCCAAGTACTGGTTTTCGGCGCATTTGCACTGCAAATTTGCCGCTCTCGTACGACACGACGATAAATCCCGCACGAAGTTCTTAGCGTTGGATAAATGTCTGCCGAACAAACGGTTCATGCAAATTTTGGAAGTCGGCGAGCGAATCGAAGGACGAGCGGAGATCCGATACGATTTGGAGTGGTTGGCGATTTTACACGCGACGAATCATCTGTTGAGCGTTAAGCACGCAAACGGTTTCATGCCTGGACCTAACGGAAACGAGAGGTGCTTAACTTTCGTTCCAGTTCTACGTTAGCGGTTTTATTCTTTTTCTTTATTTTCATACAAGTATTGTATATTGTATGAAGCACATGGGAGTGAAAATTATACAATATACAAGTACATATTATAATGACAATAATCTTTATTTACTAACATATGCTCATTGAAGATTATTGTTTATAATTGAAAACAAAGCGAATATTTTTATTGTCAGATGGGATTTTACGCCAAGCGCGGACGATAAAAACGCCGCTCTCGCCCGACTCGACGATAATCTCAACGTGCCGAATAATTTCGCACAGACAGCGAACGGATACGATCCGGATAATCCTTCGAAGAATAGAAGGCAACCCCCGGCCGTGCTCAATCCGCAAACTCGGATGTTTTGCTCAAAGTTATCGCTCGACGATCCCGTCGAGGTACTGCTGAAAATGACCGGGGAAGATTTGAATGTGAGTTTGGAGTCGGCGGATTCCAGTCGGGAATACAGCTTCATCGCGGATTCGGACACGAGCCTGACGATGACTCCGTCTCCGATAAAACGGTCGAGTTTGAGCTTGCCGAAGCCGAAAGACGATTCGAATTTGGACTGTTCCGGATTGAGTGACGCGACGGACAGATCCTTAAATGAGAGCGGAGACAGCGTTTCTTTGAATGCGAGCGGAACAGACGCCGAGGATTCGGCCGATAACCGTTCGTTTTCCAACAAGAAATTCAAGAGGAGGAATGCGGATATTTATGAAAGCGATCCCTGATGAAAAAAAATTGCCAATTTATGTGTTTTTTTACCGATTCCTCCATCAGTTTCATTAATTGGCATTAATTTCATTCAGTCGTTACTTTTTAAAATACGATTTTTCTTTTCAAAGATTTTAAAAGATTACGGATTATTATTGGAAGATTGAAAACAGTGAATAATAATTTAATTCGTTAAATAATCATTTCATTAATATGAAATAATAATTTAATTAATGTGATAATGATTTAATTTTTTTAATAATCGTTTAATTAATTTAATAACAGTTTAATTAATTTAATAATCATTTAATTAATGTTTCTCAAATAACGAGAATGATGCGAATTTGAATAGCCCGCCAATGGCGACAACCATCGATCTAATGTCGCTGTTGAGTCCAATGGATAAAAAGACTGAGGTAGGAGTGTGCGATAGTCTCCCAAAATGGCGACGCCGACTTCCGGTTTTGTGACGTCCATTCGGCTCGGCGGGAATTATGTCAGGCGAGAACTGTCAATAATTTCGGAGACGAAAGTGAGGTTAAGTGAGTCTCATGTTTAGCTTCGTTTTTGTCGAGCGTTCGCGTAACGTGAATCCCGCCGAGAGAATGCTCGAATTTCGGAATTCCGCTTGAATTTCGGTGAAAATGGTCGTCAAATAAACGCACAGACGCCGAAATACGTACGGAAATGGAGTCGCCAGATGTGGTGAGTACTCTTCATTTGGACGAACGGGAGCCTCTCGATTCGCACTGGAATCCGCTTGTGCGGATGCTTTTGATCGAATTTCTGTTCGTTTTTAGTAATTTTGATGTTATCCCGAACAGTTTGAATGTCACTTTTGATTGGAATTGAAGTTTGGGCAGAGCTGAGTTAATTGGTGGTTTGGTGGTGAAATATACGGAAGTACGATTATGTTTTCGATAATCAACCAAAAGGATCCTTCATTTTGTTTTACGATTATTATTATACTCTTCAAAACGAAGTTTCAAGTTTTTATTCAATACAATGTTATAATATTCTAAAGAATAATGAAAACTTCGTTTTGAAGAGTATAAATTATACAAGGTGAGTCAGCGAAGTGGGATTTTTCTATTACTCCTATAAAGTATAAACAGTTGAGTAAAAACGAAAGAAGGAAAATTGTGGAGATCCTACAGCCGACTCTTCCTGTATAATGAGCTAATTTTAGTAAGCAATTTTATCCCAAAAATTTGAGAGGGTTCAATTAGAGAAAATCTCATTTCGTCGAGTATATTTATCCAAGATGTATTACTTAAAAATGCTATAGTGTAATTGAGACATGTTGTTCAAATGATATATCAATAAGATACATTTAGTTCGTCTTTGAGTTCCTCGACTTCCCAGGGCAACAAACTGATGTACTGTTTGCTCTCCAACATCCGATTCACGGTCCCCTTTAAAGAATCCACCGTCACGTCTTCCGTGTAAGAATCGTGGAATTTGTCGTATTCGCTTTTAAATTTCAATTTGGTCGATTCGCTCAGATAAACTGCATCACCGATCTCGTAAAATTTCAGCTTGTTGTCGCGTATTACTCGACTCAACCATCCCAACTTGACGATGTCTTTGGGTCCTTTGTAGAATTCCACCATCGGGTGTCCGTTGCCGATGAGGATGCAGAAAGTAGCCTCTATTTCGTTTCGGACCAGCGTTCCTCCGTTCTCTTTAATGGCGATTTCTACGTCTCTCTTCGGCCATTCCTCGGTTCCCGTCAAAACCCTGAACTGCAGTCCGAGCAAAAGTTGAGATTTTTCTGCGACGTCGACCACTTCGGGCGCCTGGTATCTCGAACGTCGCTGTTTCTTCGCCGGTATCTCCCCAATCACATCGGTCAAGTCGAGATGTCGTTTGTTGAGTTTTACTACGGGGAGGCCTTCGGAACTCAGCTCGTTCAATTCGTTTAAGGTTAGGCAGTCGTAGACGGGTTTGTTCCAGTTGATCTTCACTATCCTCGGGAATCGGAGAGTGTACGGCGTTAGGTATTCCTTTCCGGTGACTTTTATTAATTCCGATGCCCGCACCGTCAATATGTGGGAATTCTCGGGTTCGATCCAAACGTCCGGACTTTCCTTGCCCCATTTCAAACCGTATCGTTCGTGATCCGTTGCGATCTTGTTCCACTTTAAAGCCGATTCGAGCGCGTCGAGTTCCTCGTCGCTCAATCCCGTGGAAATTTTCGCTAGGGAAACGTATTGAAGGGACGGATCGAGCACGCCGACTAGAAATCCGGAAACTCGGTTTCTCTTCCGACCTTCCCCGTAATATCCTCCCATTATTATGACGTCCAGATCGGACATGACTCCCTCGAAGTATTCCAATTTCATCTTGAACCAGCCTTTGTTCCTCTCGTTCAGATGGTAAGCGGAATTGTCTTCCTTGAAGACGATTCCTTCCTCTTTCTTGTCCATCGATTCGTTCAGAGCGGTCAAGAGGTGTCGTTTGGTTTGCACTTGCGCGACTTCGCTCAGCACCAAAACCCCTTCCTTCGGTCGTAAAATTCGTTTCAGCCTCGCAACCCGTTCGGTGAGCGGCCTGTCCGTTAAACTCCTCCCGTTCAGAAATATCAGATCGAACGCGCAAAAGCACGGCTGATGCAAGCTGCTCTGCGTCAAGTGTTTGACGTCGAAGGTCATCCCCTTGGACCCGAACTCCCTCGTTTGCCGATTCCACCCCATCATTTCCCCGTCTAAAATGCAACTTTCGACCGACTCGTCCACGATGTCCTCGAGCTGCGGAGTGAACAGACCCGTCCCGTAATCGGGTCCGAAAGTACCCGTGAAATCGTAACCTCGACGAGAGAAATATTTAAACTCCCCGCGGTCCATGTGTATTTGGAAACGTTCTCCGTCGAATTTGTTCTCGACACAGTACGACACTCCGTCTTTTAAACGATGGAACTCTTTAGCTCCGCACCTCCGGCTCAACATCGGACGGAAAGGAGAAAACAGCGACACTCCGCCGCAGCCGACGCTAATCGTAGGATCGTGCAGGGTCTCGCAAACCTTCGCCAAACTGTTGTTCGTGTCGTACAGATCGGGAGCGTCCCGGTGGAACGTGTGCAAAATCTTCCCGTGTCCCAGTCCCAGCTTCACGCTCTTCAAAATAATTCGGATGATCCATTTCCGCTCGTCCGAACTGACCGACTTGAACAAGTTCCTGAGCGTTTGCTCTTTTTGCTTAACGTCTCCGTTGGCAATTCGATCCAACTGATCGTTCAATTCTCGGATCGTGATTCCCGGACCGTCGGAAAAGTACACTTTTAAGATCCGCTCAGTCGCGTCCGCAAAATCCTTCAAATTCGCGTCACCCTCCGTCCTCCAGCCGCTGTTCAAAAATCGAGCCTCCTCGCTCTGCGGGTGCAACAGCAACATTCTCACCAGAATCCTTCCGAACGTCGACTCTTTAATTCCGTACGACTCCCTCTGCCGTTCTAGTTGCGGAACCAACAACCTCATTATCGGATAGAAGCTCGTTCGGACGTCCGAGTCGGCGGTTTTTAAAGCCGCGCCTTTCTCCCTGTAAGCCTTGATGAACCTGTCTAATTCTTTGTATTTCGATAATACCTTCGGAGCTCGTGCGATCGTGTTGAATAGGTTGGTGAGATCACGGAATTTGTAGGTTTGCGAGATGCAGTGTACTTTCTCCATTTCTTCACTACCTATGGATTTTCTGGCAATTATTCAACTATCATTACCGTTGAAATTTTCATTCTGTGTTTTATTCTTTCAATTTTGCATTTCTTTTTTCGTAATGTATGTTAGCAAAGCTAGAAAGTGAATGGGGTTTATAATTACCGTTTAACATTTTTTGCTCTTTCGATTCTTTATTACTTTTAGTCTTTCTTATTTATCATTGTGCCTTACGTTTTCTTTTGTTTCTGTTTTGTTTGTTTGTTTTTTTCATTCCATTCATATTATTATTTTCAATCATACGCGAAAATTCTCGTAGAAATGAAACTGTACCCATATTCAATTGTATGGACTCCGGGTTCTCGTGCACCCGTTTAATTCCGTATTGAATATTGATATAGCATTCATCTATTGAAACGTATACTCACTTTTGTATTTCAAGTGTGTCTGTTATTAAACCCGTCCTGATTCAAATCGGGACATTGCTAAGCGGAAATATTGGGCATTCAGTGGTTTTAGTGCGGACGAAGAGATCCTAACCACAACTGCACAATGCTTGGGTGTGCTCAGGTGGAGACCATAGACTTAATAAACTCAAACTAACTCAATGATTGTGTGAATTTTGTGTACAGCTTATCCGTTGAACCGACTCGCATGGGTATGCCGATACCACTGCAATTTTAAACATCCAATGCATAATGATAATTTTTATGATAATAACTGGATTATTTATTAGATAATGTCATTCTTAAGGTGCATGATTTCATCTGGATATAATGAGAATTAATGATTAAATAATTTTTTAGCATAGTCATAATAGTCACATACACGGACTAATATATATCATTATATTGGTCCGTGATCACATAAAATAAATGTTATTAATATTTTCCTCAATTAATACCGATAGCATTTTCATGTTCTTATTTTCAATGCATCTATGATTGAAATTATTAATAAATGCACTTAATAGTATCATCATCGATAAATGTACCTATTATTAAATTTATGATCGGCGAAAACGAAGTGCAAAGCGTCACGTTTTCTCAAATGATTTATCTTTCTCAAATGGTAATTTTTCATTCTCAAAAATCAGAGCACCATCGAGTTCCTGGACCTCTCGGAGGTCGAAGAGCAGGAAAAAGGATGGATCATCTCCTCCCTGAGGAGCTGGGATCCGTGCGTGCAAGTTCCATGGGGCCATCCGCAATTCAAGGTGGACCGAAAATGTGAGTCGACTCTGCAATATTAAAAGATTCAAAAAAATGCACGCAACTTCCAACAAATGGATTTTATTGGCAACCGAAGCAAATTACACATGGGAATTACTTTGAACTTTTGATTTTATTGGCAACCGATGAAAGTACTATTATGCACTTTTCGTACTTGTGCAGCCTTCAACGCCGCCACCTCTCACGCATCCAAGATGCACGGCGTCCAGCGTAAATCGGACGGCAGTCTTCAACAGCACGTCGCCCGGATCGGAGCTCCCGTCTTCACGACTTACCGGCAAATTCCACCCGGCAATCAGCAACGCCACAACTCCGAACAGCTCAACCGGCAAACGTTGCAGGTGCAAGGCTGCGGCGGCGGAGCGTCTCCGGAACGGTGCGCCGTGAGTGCGGGAAACCCGTTGAAAAACGGCGTGGTGAGTGCGCCGGACGGTTACGGAGGTGAAGCGGTGAACGGCATTTGCAGAGCGGAAAATGCCGACGCGCAAAACACGGACGGGGAACAGACGAAGCCGTCGAATAAGTCCTGGGCCAGTCTGTTCAATCGGAAGAAGGCGGAGGAAGAGGACGGTCCGATGGACAAGGAAGATGAGGAAATCGATGAAGTCGGCGGACACGTCGAAAAATCAGTTGAGGATGAGAAGTTCTCGTCGCAATTCGATGACCCTAATTATTACAGGATGGGAGGTAAGGTGGATTTCCATGAGACGAGTTAGGTTTTGTTGCTACCCAATTTTCTTTTAGATTTGTTAGAATTTTAATTTAGATTTGTTAGAATTTTAATTCAGACTTGTTAGAATTTTTGTTTGGATATTAGTATTTTTGTTTAGATGTTAGTATTTTTATTTAGTTTTCTTACAATCTTCCTTTTGAATTAATCGCGATTTCCACGGGTATGTAAAATCCACGTTTTTTTAAATTAGTGCGTCGAATGAACGATAATTTCAGAGTTCATATTGGAACATTCTCTCGACAACAAAATCATAAGTGTCCAGCCTAGGGGACTGATAAACCGAAGCAACTACTGCTACATCAATTCCATTCTGCAAGCTCTGATGGCCTGCCCTCCCATTTACAACTTATTGAGTGGCTTGGCCAAGAGCACCACATCCGAAATAAAGAAAAAGACAGCGATAATTGACAATATGTGAGTTAAAATCCAATTGGCAATGTCGACAACTGCAAGAATCAAAGAGCAGAAAAGAATGACTTTTCGTAAAATCGATATTGTGTGTTACTTTGAAATCTGTTTGTGATAGTTTAGGAGTGAAAATTTTTATTCTCGACTCAAGGGATTTTTGATTTGTTGAAGGTGCTGCTTCGTCAGGGAATTCCACCATTTACCCGCGGGACAACGAGTCGGAAGACGCAACGACAAAAACCAGAAAAAAGAGACCGTTTCCGTAACCTGCGAGCCGCCGTTCGAACCTTATTGGATATACAAAATGCTGAACGGCATCCGCAGCGATTCCTTTGTCATCGAAGGACGACAAGAAGACGCCGAGGAATTTCTGGGTTTACTCCTCAACGGACTGAACGATGAGATGTTGGAGGTAAACCGATCGTTTTGTCCGACAGAAATTAATTTCAACCCGTTGAGATTCCACTTAACCCTTTAACTGCTGGAAAAATGTAACGTTATGGATCCCGGTTACACAATCAATAAATTCTAATTTATATGGTCGGTCCCGCACCAAAACAACGAATGTGTGCACTGAAATAATATTGGTTTTGGCACGGGACTGACGACATGTAACGCAAATAAAATCGACACGATAAAGGTTGAATCGGAAAAGCCGATATGACAAGGAAAAAATGAAATTGGAATTGCAGCTGCTGAAACTAGTACAAAAGTCCCGCCCGAAACCGTCGAAGCAAGAACTCCCATCGGACCAGCAGGCGGACCGCGAGTGGCAGGTGATGGGGCCGAAGAACAAGGGCTGCGTCACCCGTCGGACGGAGATGAACAAAACACCGATAAGTGACATATTCGGCGGGCAATTGCGGTCGAGGGTCCACCGGACGGGAGACCAGTCCACCGACAACATCCAGCCGTTCTTCACGTTGCAGCTCAACATAGAGAACGTGTCGAGCGTGCGCGAGGCCCTCGACGTCCTCGTCTGCAAGAATCAGCTGGAAGGCGTCACCTCTTCCAAGACTAAGAAAGAAGTGGAGGCGTGGCAGCAGGTGACCATCGAGGAGCTGCCGATCGTGCTGCTTCTGCACTTGAACTGTTTCAATTTCAAGCCGGACGGCTGTTCGAAGATAATCAAGCCCATCGAGTTCCCCGTCGATCTGAAGATCGACCAGAAGTTCCTGTCTTCGAAGATCAACTATTCGGTGAAGGAGAAGCAGTACAAGCTTTTCGCGGTCGTGTGTCACGACGGCAAAGAGGTCACCAAAGGCCATTACATCACCGACGCATATCACGTGGGCTACGCTAGCTGGCTGCGGTACGACGACGCGTCCGTTAAGCCGGTGGCCGAGGAGCAGGTCCTCAAACCGGTCGGTACTAGGGTTCCCTATTTATTGTTCTATCGGCGAAGTGATTCCGTTAAGAGTAAATAGTTTACTTTCGGGCCTGCAGATTTGTTGAATGTCGATAGTTCTTAAGTGACTTTATAAATAATGTAATATTGTTAAATAGGTTTTAAACGAATAAAGTTTGTATGTACGAGCGGTCGAGTTTCGATTCACTTCCCGGGCAAATACGAGAGCATTATAAGTGGAAATATTTACTTTCGTCTCAAGAATATCATATCGATAATGGTAACGAGTGGCATAGGAACTACAAGGCGAAGAATATATTTTTCTTGTAGAGGAAAATGGCGACGGCCACCCAAAGGATGGTGGCCCACACGTTCATCGAAAGGTAAGAAGCATGCGATCTGGGCTCGGGCGTCCAATCGAACGGAAAAGTACCTCGGAATACTTCGTGTAGAACGAATACTGTCAGGGAGTTCATTCCGGGATAGAAGAACGGACGACCGCCCCACTTCTGCAACGTATCCACCATGATGAAGAGCAGCGTGTAGATGAAAAACGCCAAGCCGCTCGTGACCAGAACGAAGGACAGGGACCATAAGTTCTTGTTCAACGGAATCGGACCGCCGTTCTTCCGGAAATCACAAAGGGCTGCTCCGATTAGGATCTGTGAATGTAAACACGTCTTATTTAGTAGAGAAGTGCTTCACGTTTTTTTAAATTAGGATGAATAAAGTTATTATTATTATTAAATGATTTCTAAAAAACTTCGAGTACTCACGGACACGGCGCCCCACAGAATCCAACGGACCGCCTTTGCCTTCCAATTGGAGTAGACGTATCTCGTTCGTCCGGCCTGCACTCCCATGTACACGAGCAAGGCGCTGGTGAAGATGCCCAAAATTCCTTCGGGATCAAACGGCATGTTGGTGTGGTATATTTTCTGGCAAGTCGGATGTTGGTAGATGTGCCCTCCGAAAACGATTCGGTCGATGTGACCAGCTATACCGCCGGTGCAATTCTCGTACTTGCCGCCGTCGTGGAGACCTCCGGGTCCTAGGTAACCTCTGCCGCAACCGGGCACTTCAGCTAGGAAGGTTACGAGAGTGTGGATCGCCACTAGAGACAAAATGATGGACCACTGCTTGACGGCAACGCTGATGTCCTTCACGTAAATCAGACGACCGGTCTGGAATATCAATCATCGTGCTATGAAGAATACTCCGTACCATTCATTAATAATAATTCAGTTAGTATCTTATGAGGTGCAATCTGTATAGTTTACGCTAAATTCATTTCCATAGTTTACCTCGTCCTCTTCCCCGAGCACCCGTTTGGTGAAGGTGGCTTCCAATATTCCCACAATGAAATAGGTGACTCCGATTCTTTGCAGGATCCCGGGCAATCTCAAAGTGGACAAGGTAGAATTTTTAGAGTGAGAATTCAGGATGATTCCGATCAGAATGAGCAGCAGAGATCTGCGGATCACTTGAAAAATCAGCTGCCTCCTCGGAACGGCTCTGCGCAGTTTATTGTTGAAGGAGATGGTCAACGAGAATCCCATCGCCCACAAGAACCTGCGGATTCAAGTCTATTTTAAATTATCATTTTTTTTTGTGATTTTCGAAGATAAAATAATACCACAAATGGTGTGATAAATAAATCCAATTCAATAGTTTCAATAAATAAATATCAAATTGAATTCATGGGAAGATCTCTCACCATGGAAAGACCAAATCGGCAAGTGTGATGCCATTCCAGACTGAGTGCTTGAAGAACCAGTACTGTCCGCCGCCGTAATTCACGAAAATCATGAGCACCAAGCAAAATCCGCGGAAAACGTCCAGTGATTTGATCCGATTGGGATGCTTGACGATCCTCGGCCGATTCTCCAATATGAGGGTCGAACTGTCCGCTAGGCCGAGATCCGCGGAGGCTTCCGTGTTCCAAAAGGTTACGTATCTGCGCCACACGTCGTGGTGACGGGTGCACTTGTAGATGCACTTCACCATGTACCACATCGTGCCGAAGAAGAACAGAATGATGAATGCGCTGAGGATGGCTGAAGGATCGAATCGATTCGTATTGTTACTCAAATTATTGTTGCATGCACTAGTCAAATTATTATTACATGTACTGCTCTAATTATTATCATTTGTACTACTCAAATTATTATCACACGTGCTACTCAAATTATTATCACATTGAAGTAGGTACCACCCAAAATTTAATTTCAACTATTGATCATTGAATTGCACATTGAAAAACACTCACGTAAATAAGGATTTTCAGCTGGCTGTTTAATGTAAACGGGAGCGCAATCTTCAGTAATGTTCCAGCCATATCTGTAGTGTTCATATAAGTCTTTGTTCCATCTGAAATACATGTCTACGTTCACGGAAACATCTTTCCTACGATCAGTGTTCTAGTATAGTTTATTTATTGGACAAATTATTTCAATTAATAATATATTATTGCTAGAAATAATTATTATGTATTGAAGTTTTTGTAATTTATTGCATTAAATATCTACACTACTCTGTGTCGTTGATCAAGTTATCATTCGTTTGATTTTGGTAAATATTATTATCTGTTCTCTAATAGAACACAATATTAGCTTTTAAAAAATAAATGAAATTGTTCGTATTGAATTGTAAATTGAATTGTTTGTGTTTACCTGCAATTTGATCCGTCATTCCCTACGACAACGTAATACATCTCCGACGCATATTTGCTATTCCTAAGTACGGACGTGTTCGTTTTCGGTT